>VYZQ01013727.1:56077-68524 GCA_013400655.1 Mystacornis crossleyi | reverse complement strand
CAGCGCTGCCCGCTCGGGTCGGCTCAGCACGGGACGGGGCGGGCTGGCAGCGCGGATGCACTCGCTCCGCTCCTCTCCGCTCCCGTCCAGCCGCCGCCGCGACTGGGGAGGCAGGGGGCGGGAATGGGGAGGTGGCCCCGCGCCGCCGCGGAGACGCCCCCGACGGGGCGGACCCGCCGCCGTCGTCACCGTGTGCCGAGGACGGCGCCCCCCGTGCCTCCCGGAGCCCGGGGAGCAGCGGGCAGCCCGCCGCAGGCGTCCGCCCTGAGGGAAGCCCCTGGCAGCCCCGCGATGCCCGTGGGAGGGAGCGGGCGGCAGCGCTGTCCCTGAGAGGCGCCCCTCGAGCACGCTCAGGAGGGACGGGGAGCACCAGCTCTCCCCGCAGCAGCCACGGGTCGCGGTGCCAAAACCTACACAGGCATACCCCAGCCCAGAGCCGGGGAAGCCACGATCTCACAAGGCTGGCAAGCCTGAGAGGAAGGCTCACTCCCGGCCGGGTAAGCACAAATGCCACAAACTCCGTAATGGAGCCGATAGAAAGATGAGTTTCAGGTGTATTTTACCCCAAGCCACCACCAGAGCACAGCTTTGAATCCAGCACAGCTAGTCTTAAAGAATCATAGAATATCCTGGGTTGAAAGAGACCCACAAGGATCATCAAGTCCAACTCCTGGCCCTGAATAGGACAATCCCCTAGAATCACACCATATGGCTGAGAGTATTGTCCAAACACGTCTTCACTGAGGTGTTTTTACCTCTCAGAACCCTAGTTATCACCCAGGCCATCTCGCTGAAAAAACAAAAACAAAAAATCCCCCAAAGAAATTAATTCCTGAATGTTTATTCACTCACATCGGTTTCTTCCTTGAGAAAACTTCTAGATAAGCCAATAAAGACAAAACCCAGCCTTGCAGGTGTGCAAGCATCAAGTCAAGGTTAACCAGAGCCCTGCTCACCTCGTGCTGCCTTCTCCATTTCACCCCTGTTGATTTACATTATAAAAAGATTAACCAAAGGTTGAAAACCTGCAAAAGGCTCTCTCTCTCCAAGGTACAATGTTTAGGACTAGGGTTTCAAGCAAGTTGCAATTAAAAATACACTATCCCCAAAGCCAGTTTGAAGAGGACAAGTAGTTTTCAACCAGAGAACTTCAGATGACATAGCTCTCTACACTGCTCATCTTTCATTCCTTATTAGCTGGATGGTATGTTTCTGTGTCTTTGCACCATATTCAAACCTCTGCTACTTCCGTGAACATTGTCTTAAGCTGTTCATGAATACTATTTTCAAAAGTGTTTGAAAGAATATCCTTTGAAAGGATCCTCCTGTTTGATATGAATACGTTTGAAAGAATCCTCCTGTTGCAAGAGGATTTTCTGCCTCAAGCTATTCAACATTTTTACTGCCACCAGGAGGACAAGGCAAGGACTGTTATTTTACATGAAGTAGAAGAGCAGAGTTGCAGCCAGATGTGAAGTGTGGCACGCATCTCTTCACAGCACTGCCTCAGATCTTCAGTATGTGAATACCCTCCTAGTCCGAAGTTCAAAAGGCACTGAGGCTGGCTATCACACCACCCCTCTAAAGAGGCACATGACTGGATCCTCAGCTGGAATAAATCACAGCTGTGAATGTCTGACCCCAACCCTGCATCAGATTAAGGAGGGTAGTAGAGCAATGTGGTATAGTAATTTCTAGGGATTTGCCATCTGCAAAAGCAATGGTAAGTTTTGCCATCCAGAAATCCAGGCAATGCAGGGGGGAAAAAAAAAACAAAAACCAAAAAAACCATCAGAAACAGCACCTTGCCAGCACAGTAAAAAGGATCAGATGGCAAAGAACAAGTAACATGCCAAGCTGGATGGGCACCTCTGCTGGCCGAGGGGCAAGGCTGCTCTAGCTAGACAAGTCTCTTAACAGAATCTCATGTCAAATTGTTGTGTGCACCCGATTTTCAATGCTGTTTGACAGTCACTAACTGCTGTTTGGACTGCCAGACTTATAATTTAGAGGCATTTCAGATGATATGTTAGTGACATCTTAATTTTCCAGAAAACACTGAGATGAGCTTCATATGATTCATAAGCTATTTAAGAATAGCCGCCACGCTCTAGGTTTCATCCTAGCTGCCTCTCTTTTTTCTGCAGGAAACAAGTTCCTAGTCCACATTTGTTTTGTTCCCCACTCTGGCTGTGGCACAGGAAGAGTATCCCACCTCATCTCACTGGACATCATTGAGTACTGATAAAAAAGTTAATACTGCCTTTTAAAGGGGCTATTGCCTTGTTCCCAAATGCAGGGTACTGCAATTTTATGCACTTTCTAGTGAATCATATCTGGTGGGGGCTCAGTCTTCTAAAACGGTCCTCCTGGATTTGCCACCAGTCTTATTAGCAATCTGCAGCAGACAACTCCCCCCGGCTTTTGCCTCATCAGTGCACCCAGCAGGCTCTTAAAGGGAGGACAGAAATTCTAGCAAAGTGCTGCAGCATCCCAGGTAGCCTTGATGGGTAATCAGAGACAAGCTGGACAATCTGATGGGATCCCGCCCTATCTCCCATCAAAGAGTATATCTTCTATTGCTTTGAGCAAATTCACTGTAGAAATCACAAGGTGTTGGTCATCTGGCAAACTATTCAGGAACCCAAACCATCTCAGAATCATGCCCTTTCTCCCCATATCCGGCTTGTATTTTGTCTTAGTTTCAAATTTTCCTTCCTGCATCTCAGTAATTTTTCCCTGCCCCTTACATTTGTGCCTTTTCACCTATGCAAACAGTATTTCCTCTTAATCATCACTCAGTTAAGATCTATATTTCATCCTTTACATCTTTTTCTCAGGAGTCATTCTTATAGAATGATAGTAATGCTGTTATACTACAAAGTCCCTCCAGTTTTCCCAACATCTTCATCATAACATTTTGCTCAGAAAGGTAATCATACTAGTGCCATAATAAACAACTGTCTCTAAAATGCTTTTGAGTGTAGTGTCTGAAACTGAAATGGCAGCTTTGCCCTGTGTAACCTGCCACTTCATATCTAATTTGCTGTCAGCTATTACATATATTTTAAACTATTTATTAAACCAGACATCTTTGGCGTTAGTGCATTTCAGATTATTTCACTTAGATATGCAAAAGCTCATTTTTCCAAGTTTAATTTCTCTCCTGCATAGGTAGTTTCCTTCATATAATTTCTGTGTTCTGACTGGCCTCTAATTCTGCATTGCCAATTCATTTCATTAGTGTGCTGTTTATCCTATCATCAACAAGATACACTTGAAAAAGAAATGAGTCTATCCTTCAGATTATTTCAGCAACCAAAACCTGCCAGCTGAATCTATTCCCTATATCATTATCCTTTACTGAAGTGTAAGGGCAAAATACTTATTGCATCTCCATATTCAACAGGGTCTTCATCTGAGAAAAGATTCAATTTCATACTTTAAATTTAAGTGTAAACAATCCTACTAAAGCCATGTCTTCATTGCAATAATGGAATAGAAGACTCACTGTAATACAGCAAACTGTTTAATTAGTTAGGTGTATAAGCATTTCCATTTTCCTTTGAAAAGTCCTTTTCTTTCAGGAGTCAGAGAAGATGACACCTTTAAGGAATACCCTAATAAAATTTAGTAATTTGGTTTTTTGTTTTTCCCCACAAGCCCTTTGAAACAGAAGAATTACCTTCTGTTCAAAAACTAGATGCATATTAAAGGAAAAAGCAATCCAGGGGCAGCTAAGCAGCTTTGCATAGTAGATATATTTGGATTAGTACCATGACTGCAACTAGAATTTGAACACAAAATGGCTGTTGTTCAACACACACCACAGCAGCCCGTGTCGGGCTACAGAAAGCAAGAGCCAGAGCCCCAGTGGACAACAGACAGATCAGTGCCAGGGGCCAGCGGGGACAGGAATGTTACAGAGCCAGTGCAGGTGGGCCACCGCTTGGCCAGAGGAGGTATGTCCGTGACTGTGCCCCTCGGGCTGCTGAAATCTTCACACTGCAGTGCAGAGAAAGATGTTCACCAACGGACTGGTAATTTGCATGAAGAAAAATGAGCAAGTGGTGAATAAAGCACTGCCTGTGCAAGTTCACAACCCATTCACTTGTGTGGTCTCAGCACCAATTTATCTTTTGCCACCCCCACAGGACACAGGAGCTATTGGCAACTGTGCACTAAGGAAAATCTGCTCACTTCATTTACAGCCTGAAATTAGATCCAAACCCGTGAAAATACATGGGAAAAACATGCGAATATTTGTTTCAGTCAGAAAAGGCTTGGGAAAAGCATGACATTTAAGCCTGGCATTTTCCTTTGGAGTGCTTCATCACCAGCCCTTGGTCCTGATAAGGGTTCTTCCAAAAGCCTGCGACCTGGCAGCACACTCTCCCCTTTGCAAATGCTGTGTCACTGCTTCCCTCTCACTGCCTTACAGTGACCCCCATGGAGCCAGATCCCGGGTGTCAGCAAACCACTCCAGGCAGAGGAATGTTCCCTGCCCTGGAGGGGACAGTCTATCTATCGCTTCACACGCCAATGTGAATTAGACTGATCAGCAAAATAATCCAGGTCAGACATGGAAGTACACACTTGTGAGCACCAAGAGGAGCAGACATAGCTGGCACTGTTTGCAGCCCACCCGCTACTTTGCAAGTATTGAGGTGTTTCTTTGCATCACACCAAAGGAGAGCATTAAAGGGAACAAATGAAATGGCTTTGCAGAGATTTATGGAGATTCTCTAATGCAGAAAGTGGAGCTCAGGAGAAAGTGCAAAGGCTAATTTGATTACACTGTTAGCCCCGTATAAATTTAATAATGGACTTGCTTCCACATTTCTCATCATAACCTATTTACATGCATCCACTAACTGCAGTAGCTCTGCACCTCACACTCTTGAGCCAGTCTTCCCAACCCACTCCCGTGAGGAAGAGGAGCATTACTACTCCCACACAGATAGAAAGAAACAAAGGAGATGTTAAAGATTCAGATAAACATTACTGAATTGATTATGGCTTCTCTAGATCATGAACAATGTTCTCTAAATACTAATGAAATTATCTTATTCTTCTATCAGAATAAGAATCAGCAGATATTAAAAGGAACCGGCTTATCTCCTCAAGACACTCAGTCGTGAGCTACAGCAGACACTGCATCAGCTTGTGCCAGTGACTTGGGTACATTTGCAAGTACCAAAGTGGTCTGTGAAAGTCTAGCCCTTGAGGAACTTGCTCAAGGTCACACAGAAGGTGTGTGGAGGACCTGAATCAAGTTGAAAAGCTATTAGAGCATCCATTTGCTTTTCATTCTCACTTTTCCTTTTCCAGCATGTCACTTTTGATCAGGATCTATGCTATCCAACGTAGACATTACTGTAGGGTTCACATTCAGCACTTCACTCATTAAATGCACATTCTTTCAAGGTACAAATACAATAATGGATATAATGATGAAAATAATCATATCATTTAATAGTGAACTACATTAATCTCCTGCATACAGTACTGTCCAGAACTCAGTTCCTTTCTGAATTATGTTTCTTAAGGTCAATAATGCCTTCTTTAATTTCTAAGAGCAGGCTGGATGGCTACCCTGAATTTCTTTGATTATAGGCATACTAGTTTCGTTAGCTTGAGCTACGGCCGTGCATTCCACATCGAGGCCAACTGTGTCTATTTTCCTCTTGTTTGAGGAAAGCAAATCCTTTTCATCTCACCTCACTCCTCCAAGCAGAGCTGTTTGATACTGACTTCTCTATTTCAATCTAACCTTAATGATTTCCAAAATAAATCACATCATTGTCAATCACCTCATATCTCAAATACTTGCAAACGCTTAGCAATTTCAGCTGCCAACACACTCATTTATGTTCTTTGGAGATGCCATCTGAATCACAGCTATAGTCTTTGAGTCCTTTCCATCAGTTAATTGCAACAGTTTTTGAAATGCAGGAGCATATTTATTTCTCTATTTCCTTTGCAATATTCAGGTTGTGCCTTTAGGTAAGTCTTCCATTCCAAACTCAGAAATACTTCACTTGCAAAAAAATTAGATACTTCCAGTGTCTACTCAGAGAAGTACTTCAGTAAGTATGAATAACTTTTTCGCGTGTGCTTTGTTGAGTAAATTCCAAACAACAGAATGATAAAGAAGGATCAGTGGCACCTTTCTGGAACAGACTGCTTCATGTGACAAATTCTGACACAAATACTGCACAGCGCCATACCATGTGTTTCCTACTGTCACTCAGCTTTCAGTGTTTCTTTCCTTATCCCGTCCAAGAATTACAAATAAAGTACTACTCAAAAGAGCTTAGCTGTGCTAGATTTTTAAAAATGGAAAGAAGAGGAAAGAAATCCAGCAGTCAGCTTTCATACACCAACTTCCCAAATTGAGGGTTTACCTACCATAAAGGACCAAGTTCTCCAGACAGACCTCTACTTATTAGGAGATAAAGTGCCCACACCAGAAGAGCTGGAGCAATTAGACAGTATTGCAATCAAGCTATAAGACTCAGTTGCATTGATATAAGTTTTGCTTTGAACACAGACACCCTGAGTGATCCCAGGGAAGCTATTTCTCTCTGAGGAAAACCCTTTCCTCAATGCTCAGTGATATGGTCTTAAGATGAGATGCAAGTAATATCCTCTTAAAAGACATGTGCTTTAAAGGGTCAGCATTAGATCCAAGGTGAGGCTGAAAGGGATCATCAGCTGGGCTGGCTCTCGCACCACGACTATTTCAGTAGCACTTTTTCATTAATGTTTGTTGTCAGTGTGTTTTAACAAGCCAGGCACTGATCTTTTCTCTCTGGTGACCAGTGACAGGACACGAGGGAAGGAATGAAGTTGTGTCAGGGGAGGTTTAGCTTAGATTTTAAACAAAAGTTCTTCACCCAGAGGGTGGTTGGGCACTGGAACATCTCCTGAGAGATTTGGTCATAGCACCAAGCCTAGACAACTCTGTCAGGCACACTGTGTGGTTCTTGGGATTGTCCTGTGCAGGGTGTTAAGCAAACTTTCCTGTCTGACTATTCATGGGACTCGGGCAGTCACACTCCCACTGCCAGAGATTTTAAGTACTGGGACCGAAGCCTCTTCATGGCGTGTGGCTCCAGTGACCCAACAGTGCCCCACCTGACTCCCTGCACACCCCACTCACAGTGTCAGACCAGGTTTCTGTACTAGTTTGACCCCAGGTTTCCCACAGCAGAGTTTCAAATGTCTTGTTCAATAAAGCCATTTACTCACGGCACAGTAACACAGAAACCTGGAACTGGTGCCTCCAAAGAGGACCCCCAAGGATGGAACCCCTGGGCTTTTACACCTTCACAGTCTCTGCTCTTCCTCCTTGGACACCAGCTCCTGCTGTGTCTCTTAGTGTCTGGTCACCTTTCTGAGCCACAAGTCCCTGTGCCCTTTGTTATGGAGAGGGTCGGCACCAGCTCAGGACCTCTTTCCTGGGGCTCCTGCCACCCTGAGCTCAACCTGCAGCTGGCACTGCAGCTTGCAAACCAAGCTTCCTGCACCCAAAGTATTCTTCAGTATGGGCCAGGAGTTGGACTTGAATGATCCTTGCGTGTCCGTTCCAGCTCAGGATATTCTATGATTCTAAGCAGTATCCTGGAGACCAGGCAAGCCAAATCCCATTTTTTCAATCACTGGTGTGCCTCAATTCACCTCCCTATTCTTCTGAGTCCACCCTTCCCTGGCCACAGACCCTTTGCTTCCTCTTTCAAGCATGACTGCCTTTCAAGATAACCATCCCTACTTGTCACCCAGCTCCTCATAGAAGCCAGCCCTTCTCATTACCTCTGGTATCCCTTACTAGATCCAATTCCAATAGGACATTGGCTTTTCTCACATCATCTCTGCATGCTCAGACAACATTTGTATTCCTCACAGATTTCACTGAGGTATTACCAGTGTACTGGACAGTACTGAGGTGTAAATACACCATGCATCATGACATGCCTATAAATGAGAACTGGCAGCATATTTCCTGTTATTTCTCTTTTATAGCTGCTTCTTCTCCTTACTCTCTAAACATTACTCCCCCTTCTGTCTCTTGTGAGATCCGGGCTGTGCACCTTTGCTCAATCTCCCCTCAGTTCACCCTACATGTGCTGTCCCAGACACTTTTGGCTGCCTCCATTTTCTGCCTCTAATTCTGCCCCCAGCTAAACAGAAGAGTAGGTGATTACAATTTCATTCAATCAGGAGGTGAAGGAGATGGGACGCATGCACAGCAAGCTGAGAAAGGAGTGGCAATCAGATTACAGCTATAGCCTAGAGCACAATACTTGGTAATGTGAATTTATAATGGGTCTCTGGTCTACGGCACATAACAGACATTTTACCCAGTGTGCCATAGTCACCCAAAGACATTTACTTCAGGAAATACTGAACCTGGTATAAACATTTAAACTTTAATAAAACAATTACAGGTGCACTGATTGCATAGCTCCCTTAGACAGTGAAGTCTTTAGACATAGGGAAGTGAGCAGAAGTCAGTATCAAGCCATTTACATATTTACTGAGAACTCAGTGAAGTCAATGCCTTATCCATATCCAAGAATCACTCACTGAACAAAAGCCATCTCAAAACATATCCCATCTCAGACACCCATTGTCCTCTGCAGGATCAGTGTATTTAAAGAAGTTAAATAAGAACCACTACACCAATATATTCACTTCCATTTTGTACTCACAGACCCCTTACACATCTCAATATAACATTAAATTAAAAAATAACTTCATATCTTTGGGGGCTTCTTGCTGTTTCTGCTCAGAAACACTTTGACACTAACAAGCAAGTTGTGTTTAAGTATGACAAGTTAGCTTGTCATATTTCAAGTGACAAATATGACTCTGTCCACAAAACAGAAAGATAAATAAGCATTTACAGGAAAGGGAGGAGTCCAGTCAGGAGGAGATGCAAATCTACCTCTCTGTCTTGCTAACCTAATTAGTTGACCATTTAAATTTCATATTCTGAACCAATTCAAATACAATTATTCCAAACACATATTTCAATACTAAATAAGCTTTTTCCGTGTTTTGAGGCAAGCATCAAATCCACAGCCCCTCCTTTTTGGTCAAGTCCTCCTAATCAAACAACAATTATACAGAAAATATGAGCATCTCAGAGCTACAGGGATTTGCACCAGTCATTACCCCCTGGCCAGCACAAGCATCTGCCAAAGGGTGAGTATATACTAAAATTCTGTGCACTGTGTAGCAGCTAAATCTCTGTTCTCCTCTGCTTTGTTGCTGGTGGGTATTGCATATTAATTTGCTCCATACCAAGCTCTCCCCATTTTGTTTACAGCAAACTCCATCCCATTATCTCTTTTCACAACCACCACCCCAGGAACTGGGCACCTCTGCATTAGGTACCTGCTCTGGGTCTGAACTAGCCCCAAATCCAGAAGGTGGGAGCACAATCACATCGTGTCACATACATGGAGAAGAGGCTGCTGCAGGTATGCCCACACCTCCAGGAGAATAGAACAGGTTTAGTGTATTTTTAGATTAGTAGCTGCTTTTTCAGTGTTTGGCTTTTACCATTCCACAAACCCTGGAGGCAGAAAACCACACTGAGTAGGAAAAACTTACAGGAGAGCTATACCAGCCATAGGATCTCACGTGGGCACTGTTGGCCATGGGAGAAAAGACTCCTTCTTCCTAGGCACCATTTATACATCAATACACATCTCTCCATTCTGCAACTGACCTTCTTCCTAGGACTGACACTTTATATGAACTTCTAAACCCCAAGCCCCTCAACACCTCCAAATAAAAATACAATGCTGACTTCCTTAATTTCTTTATTTCTCTAACACCTCTGTCTGAACCAGCCCTTAGTGCTCTGCTGGAAAAAAAGCTGATGGTGACAAGCACAAAAACATTCCAAGACACTCAAAGGAATTGTGTTTACACTAGAAAAACAGTAAAAGATGCATGAAGTCACTTAAGATGGTACTACGTCACAACACACTGTATTGCATACAACTATTCAGCTTTTACCTAGGTTTGTTCTTTGTCCTGAGACCAAAGCAATCTGGACTTTCTGTGGCATTGCTACGGATTTGTTTTTGTCTTGGAATATATATTGCTATAAGTAGATAGCTTGAGAATCTACTAGCAAACTGCAGGTCATAGTTACCTTTTATTGTCCCCATTGAGTACAAAGTTTTGTCTCTGTGTACCCAGCTCCTTGCACAACAGTCCCTGCTTTCACTGGGATCTGTTTTCTCCTGATACTCATGCCCAACTAGGTTATAGCAGGGTTCCACAAGATCAATCTTAGTTTAATTGCATTCAGCTAGCAATTCAGTCATGTCATCTCAGTCAAGTTTTATTCACGAAAAACTTTATCTTCCGCTCGGTAGAGAAATCCACTGTTCTGATAGCTATCCTATTTCCTGGCCTCGCATTAAGAAAGCGTGTGCTTGCTCACATGCCGAGCAGGGCTGGACTCTAAGCAGAGGTTTCAAAGCCATTTAGAAAACGGTGTCCTTGAACTGACTCAAGTAGTCCGTTTCTAGAAACTCTATCCCAGGAAAAAGCCTTATTCAGCTCCTGTTTCTCAACACATACCTCCTTTCAGAGGAGAGCTTTATCACTCCCTCCCCAGGTCCATGCAAGCACTAAGTAAGGGCGATACGCAGCAGAACAGATGCTATGTCAGGAGTATGTTTACATGAAGCTGCTGCCAGCAGATGCCAGCTTGTAAAATTAGCCAATAAAAATACCAGCATCACTGTTTACAACTACTCCGAGCAAGATGGGCTGTCAGCAAACTGGAAAGCACGTTGCACGGCATACCAGGTTAAAGTTACAGAATTTGGAAAAGCATCATCATTTTTAGGCTACCACAAGTGTGATTCTCATTCAAGTACAAGGGAGTCAACCAAGAGCTGCCGAACCATTTCAGTCCTTCTCCCTTTTGCATTCCAAAAAAAGGCCGATTTCATGTTAAAATGTCAAAGAACCAGAAATACTGTAAATACAAACCCACATGTATCACTAGCTCTTGAAAGCTTTTTATGTTCTATTACTCTGGTCAAACTAGAAATTGAGTGACACATGCACTGCAAGCATGTTATAGACCAGGAAGCTGTTACTTGAACTTAAACCTCCTGTAGCACTCTTTGCAATCACAAATGTAATTTTAAAAAAGTCCTGATTTTTGTACAAAATTGTTGTCTGCATCTTAACCATATAGATCAGGACATACTCAGACCGATCCTTTCAGAATGTTAAAATAGTACTAAAATTTTTCACCAGTTAATTATCATTAATTCTTCTGAGTAATTTAAAATACCATTAAGACTAAAATCTAGATCAAAACAAAATTAAGACCCTCAAGAAAATTAATAAAATTATGTTTTTAAAAGTAACAGTCTGCCGGATAAAGCCAAGTTTTAGAATTTTTTTTCCTGTCCATTGATTTCCCTACACTGGAAAATATCAACCTTCATTAAAATTTCAATTAATACATTCTGCAATACTCTTAATTAGAAAACTAGAATTATAAAAGGAAATGTTAAAGTAACTGAGATATTTCAGAGATTAAGTTTGAGAACAAATTTTGACAGCTTTTACTTTTATTTTAGGCAAACAGTCCTCTGAAAAAAATTTCACTTTATGAATATTTAATAAGCTACTAATGACTTCTGTAGGCCTGTTAGAGGTATAAGCAAGAAGTTAAAAGAAAAAGGTACGTAAAACAGCTGGAAGAATTAAACATATTATATATAACCTACAAGTAAAAGTAGCTTCTTTTCCTCTATAATCAAAAGCTGATATCGGTTATTAACATAATATACCTTTGGGATGCATCCATGAAACTACAGTACTAGTTGAACCACATGTCTGCCATGCCTTTTCCACAAGAAAGAATGAACAGCTTCAGTCTTCTGCTTTATGGACTAATACAAGTTAAATGAAACAAAAGGAGTAAAACTGAAGTGCTGAAATCCTGTTGTCAACAAAATTCACAGACTTGAGTTTAAACCATCACTTCCCCTTAATACATTGAAAAAGCTAACAAATGCAACCTACCCCAACATTAAATTAAAAAATAGCAACAAGTCACTTTCTACTCTACTACTTTCTTGCAAGGAATAAACAAGCGCCTTCATCATGCACCCAAGCAATAAAAAGTAGATAGTATCTTATTTATTTTAGGGTTTTGGGCAGTAGGGAGACCTTTACAACAGGTCTGTGGTTTATGGCAATGGTGTTAATAAGCCCTTTGGTTTCTTTTTTGTTAACAAAATAATTGGGCTTTTTCCCTAAGCAGCTGCTGTTCATGAGTAGCTTGGGGCTTTTCATCTGTGTAGGTGAGCTCTGATACTAGAAGATGTTTAAAACATAAAGTGGAGAATAAGGATTCTCAGTTTTGGGAGCTGCAGAAACCTTTTTTTCAAATTCTAG
>VYZQ01013727.1:12826-54796 GCA_013400655.1 Mystacornis crossleyi | reverse complement strand
ATTGGGCTTTTTCCATAAGCAGCTGCTATTCATGAGTAGCTTGGGGCTTTTCATCTGTGTAGGTGAGCTCTGATACTAGAAGATGTTTAAAACATAAAGTGGAGAATAAGGATTCTCAGTTTTGGGAGCTGCAGAAACCTTTTTTTCAAATTCTAGTAAGTAGTGATGTTTTTTCTCTACTCAGTTTATTCCTAAGAAGTAGCACTGTAGCTTTATCTTCTTAAGCCCCTCTTTATCCTACATACATGTTTTTCTAATAAGCAACAGGTTTTTGTTTTTTTTTTTTCCCCGGGACACTAGAGGGGAAGAGGGTGGCTGCTGGGACCCCCTGTAACAACTGCTGTTTCAGAAAAATACTTAAAATTAGTTAAAACTTTTTGTCTTCCCTGGGCAGTCTGATTATTACCGTAACTGTTAGTTAGGCTTTGCCTGCTAGATAGGCTTACATGTGANAGTGCAGGAAGATTCTATCCGCAGCTGCTAATATATGGATCAAGGTTTGTTTCTCTGCTTAAGCATATGCAGAACTTCATGCTGAGGAGAATATTGTGGACTTCTGGTGCTGTTTCAGGTGCATAAAACTTGTAGGGTTGTAGGACAGTAAGGATGGACTCTTTCCGCTTAACTATACAGATTCATGTTAAATAAGACTACACACAAAGCAACTGCCATCCACTCCTGAAGAGTTATTGTCTCTTTAGCAAGAAACCACAGGAAAGAGACTTGCTTCTTGGTGAGTGCAGAAGAAATGTGGTCTGTTGATAATGCTTGATGTGATTAACTTAATTGGTGTATATTTTTACTCCTATAAAGTTCCAGAGATGTGATTCAGACTGTTTATCATGTTATGATATGACCTAGGGCCTTCATTCATGCTCTGTTAGTGAGCTGGTGTTTTATGGCAGAACCAAGGAGTCTTAAGATGCGTGTGGTCATACTTACGAGCCTGAAAGAACTGTTTAAATCTTTGATGGTCCGTATATCAACTTTAGCTTCCCTGGGGTTTATTATGTGTAAAGCAGGGGCTGCCACCAAGACTTCGTATATGCTCTTTCCTAAAAAAATTGTGGAAATGATTTCTTGGAGATACATTTGCCCAGAACTGAATGGCTTTCTTTTGCTAATTGTGTGCTATTTTTGTGAGGCTGTTCAATAACACTTAACCCTTTCACTTAATTTTATTCTGGTTTTGATCTGTTTATATTAAGTTCTCCATCTAGATGTGTATAGAGGCATTTGAGGATGTCTCTAGTGACTGATTCCTCTCTCCCTTTATGTGGTGTGTGTGATAAGGTACTTTCTTGCCAGAATCCCTAAAGACTTGTGCCGTGCTAGCGATAATTGGTAAGTGCTTTAAATTGCTCTGTGAGTTATATGCTCCTGGATGAGGAGGATGAGTGGTATGTATGTGGGAAGGATGGGGCTCGTAATTCCCCAAGAGGGAAAACTTTTTATTAACCAAATGCAGGGTTTATGAATCTATTTGTCTCACCAGTGGTAAATAGAATATGCGAGTTGTAGGACAGTAAGGATGGACTCTTTCTGCTTAACTATACATATGTCAAATGAGACTACACAGAAAGCAACTGTCATGCATTTCTGAAGAGTTATTGTCTCTTTGGCTGTTGAGTCTAGAATTGAAATTAGGGCCTCCCAAATGGGAAACCACTCTGAAGCTTGCAAAAGACAAGCGTGGACCTACCTGAAGGATTTAAAAAGGTAACATATAGAAGCACATCGGACATCTCAAAAATGATTTTTAGTGCTTTTACCTGTGTAATGTGCAGCATCTGAGGAAAGTTTCACTTCACTAGAAGCATTTGTTCCTGCTGGAAAGTTCAACCCCTTCTCAGGTTTATCTTCAAGAAACAGTACTCATGCCTGGGTTTCCTTTGGCAATTTTACTTTCCTTGTTGGTAATTTTTCCATATTTTTTGAATTAGTAATTAGTATCTGAAATAATTCTCTTTTATAGAAGCTACTCTAATGAAAAAAATAATCGACTGATTAATGTTCTTTTAGCATATAACTGCAATGGCCTGTTGATTTTTACAGTCTCACCATTTTGTACTGGTCCTAAGGATTTTTTTCTTCCTCATACTAATGCTGTATCTGCTAGTATAAATGTGGTCTGTCAACAGGCAAATAACTAAAAAATAAGCATTTAATCCCTGTAGTATGCTGCTAAGGTCTACCTCGTATCTTATTAATCAAAGTAAGAAATACTGATTGGGGAGTTAGCACATCACGTCAGGCATGGCGCAGACCATGCAAATGCCTCATAGCCTATGAATGCGAAGTCTGAGTCCTGCTGTAAATGACCACCTAAGTCATTATCTTCTATTTAGACCCGAGCATATAAAAGGGCAAAGGAGTAGGATTTCTCTCTCAGATGCCTAGTAAATAAAAAAATTCATCAGGTGATACTTGTCAGGAAAACTCAGTGCATCCACTTGGCATATGTGGATGGGAAATTGCATCCTTCAACTAAGTCCTGCTTTTCAGTTTAATATGACTGTTTGGCTCTACATCATCTGCTTTCATATCACATTTAACTGTCCTTCGAGGGACCAAATTGGTGTGACTTCAGCCAGGGGGGCGAGCAGGTAGTTAAGCAGTAGGATTATTGAAGTTGGTGTGTATGTCTAGGTATGGTAGGTGTTTTCATCTGCTTTGTGGAAGTGGGATGAGTATTTAGGTATTATTAACTTTCCTGTTTTATGACTAAGAACAGAAGTTGCTATCATGGTGTCTGTGATGTACAGGGCTCTTTTTAAAAGAACTAGCTGCAAGTATTTTCTCCTGTCAAGTTTCTGATTTTTCTCTTGCTTCTATAGCACTTTGCAGTCTGGCTTCAGGGCAAAATATTCAGCAACTTTCATCTCAGATGGTGAGAATGCTCATGGGTTTTCCCCAAACTATATACTCCAACTTGAGGGAAATTGCTAGTGGTTAACTGTACAACATACTTCTCAGTGAAGTGGAAAGGTTGGCCCTGGCCTAGGAGGTTTGCCTGAGGTAAACATTAGTTTGGCAAGACATCGGACTGACACTCTAATTGATCAATGGTTGACCCAAACACCCATGAGGTTTTCCAAAATGGAGACTGACTGAAACTGCTTGCAGTGAAATATGGGACTTCAACCAAAGCCAGAATATCTTCTTCCCGGTATAATTAAATGGACTTCTTTTTTGTCTGTTTGGAATTCTAGATATGGTGAGCTAGAAGTTATTTTGAGCTTTACTCACAACAGTAGGCCTGGATCATGTGTGCTGTGCTAGGCAGTTCAGGGAATATCCAGAGTGTAGGAACTGGGCTTATAATTAGAGCAGGTGACTGGCCTTTGGTTTAGCCAGCAGACTGTTTCAGGGGTGGGAGGTGTCTTGAGTTGTGTAGTAGAGGGGGCTACAGGAGTGGCTTCTGTGATAAGAGGGTATTAGCTTCCCCCCTGTGTGAGAGAGCCAATGCCAGCCAGCTCCAAGATGGACCCACAGCTGGCCAAGGCCGAGCCCATCAGTACCGGTGATAGAACCACTGGGATAACAGAGTTAAGAAGGGGGGGAAATACCTGTGCAACAGCAAATGCAGCCAGAGAGAGCACTGCGAACATGTGAGAAGACCAGCCTTGCAGACACACCGGTCAATGAAGAAGGAAGGGCAGGAGGTGCTCCAGGCACTGGATCTGGGATTCCCCTGCAGCCCATGGGGAAGACCGTGGTGAAGCAGCTGTGTCCCTGGAGGTCTGCAGTGGAGCAGATGGATGCCCAAGGGAAATTGTTACCCCATGGGAAGCCCATGCTGGAGCAGGCTCCTGGCAGGACCTGTGGCCCTGTGGAGAGAAGACCCCATGCTGGAGCAGGTTTGCTGTCAGGACTGGTGACCCTGCAGAGGAGTCATGCCAGAGCAGCTTGTTCTTGAAGAATTGCATCCCATGGAAGGGNAATGGGGTACAGTACATAAATTGAACATGAAATACAAAGCATAAAAACAAAGCACCGCTACAGGGACCCATGCTGAAGCAATGGCCTTCTTTGAATGTCATTGTATGAATGAAGGGCCAGAGATGGAGTGCTCTTCTAACAGTAGCTTACCTGGTAGTTTGCAAGCCGGTACTCTATGAAAGGAGGAGTACCCAGAAATTTCAAAATAAAGCTTCTTAAATGTAATTCTGGCTTGCTGTGCAGTTCATTCAGACCTTGGTCATAGAAGGTGAGTTAAGCTGCAAGGGTCTAGCACTTAGTAGGGAACTGCAGAAGGCATTCAAATCTTGCATGCAAAAAACTACTTTGCAGGAGTGTAAGATAAATGTGGTTAGAGTGCAGGCAAGCTGCCAGCAGCCTGCCACAGACTGGTGTGTAACTGCAGGACAGTTATAAATAAAATTAAATCAAATCCTTTGTATGATTTTTCTCATTCAAGGTAGATGTTAATCCCTTAATATCTTAAGGCAATGACTCATCAGGTGTTAGGTGATGTATGTGGGTTAACACAAAGTACCTGAAGCAACTTTGCTGTTAACTATTCTCACCAAACCACCAATGTTGCTAGACTTTGACTTTACTCCAAGATATCCAGCTTCTGAAGCTCATGAAAAACCTTGTGTTGTATTAGTAGCGATCCTGTTCCTCATCTTAAACATATTGGAAGCATCTATAACATATGATATAATCAGAACAGATTGTGACCCTCATACCCCTTGATTTGAATTGGATTCTTGCAAAGTCCAGTCCTATCCAGGGACTTATAATTATGTTTTTAGCAGTCATGTATGCTAATTATCTATAATCATGCTGTGTAGAAAAAAAATGTGTGCAATATGTAACTTCCCTCAAATGTATGGCTCTCCTAGCCGCTTGGTAATGTTTCTTTTTGGTGGTGAGTGGAGAGAAATCTTGCTGACTTTTCTCCTACTAGTTTATTTCTCTTCTGAAAAGGAATTGGAAGATCTCTGTGTTTTATTGGAAAGCTACTGAGCTGATAGCTGAAGAAATACAGGAGGATGATGAGAAAGTTATGTGCCTTGGGCATTTGATAGCTTAATCTGTTCGTCCATGAGTGAATAGGTCTGTCTTGCAGGAATTTATCTGTGGAGGCCTGTGTCTTTGGTAGTACATGGAGACAGGATAATTCAGCTTTCTTCATTAAATCAATGTGACAATATATTCAAAATAGGTTGGCATGGAGTATACTGTGATCTGGGTGGTTTGATTTGGTAGTGGAATAATCACAGAATTGTTAAGGTTGGAAAAGACCTCTAAGATAGAGTCCAATCACTAACTCAGCACTGCTGAGTCCACCACAAAACTTGTCCCTAAGTGCCACATCCACACTTTTCTGACTACCTCCAGTGACTGTGATTTCACTGCTTCCCATGGCAGCTTGTTCCAATGCCTGACCACCCTTTCCTTGAAGAAATTTTCCCTAATATCCAATCAAAACCTTCACTGGTGCAGCTTGAGACCATTTCGTCTTGTCCTACCATTTCTTACCTGGGAGAAGAGGCTGACTAAGCCTTGCTACAAGATGCTTTCAGATAACTGTAGAGGGAGAAAGTCCCCCTGAGCCTTCTTTCCTCCAGGCTAAACAAGCCCAGGTCTCTCAGCTGCTCCTCATCAGACTTATAATCCAGACCCTTCCCCAGCTCCCTTGCCCTTCTCTGGATAAGTTCCAGCACCTCAAGGTCCTTCTCGTTGTGAGAGGCCCAGAACTGAACACAGGATTTGAGGTGCAGCCTCGCCAGTGCTGAAGAACAGGGGGACAATCACTGCCCCAGGATGCCATTGGCCTTTGTGGCCACCTGGGCACACACTGGCTCACGTTCAGCGGCTGTCAGCCAGCACCCCCAACTCCTTTTCTGCTGGGCAGCTTTTCAGCTGCTCTGCCCAAGCCTGTAGCAATGCCAGGGGTAGTTGTGG
Source organism: Mystacornis crossleyi (assembly GCA_013400655.1). Classification (NCBI taxonomy): domain Eukaryota; kingdom Metazoa; phylum Chordata; class Aves; order Passeriformes; family Timaliidae; genus Mystacornis; species Mystacornis crossleyi. The sequence continues at coordinate 48,880 of VYZQ01013727.1, read as the reverse complement.
CCAAAGAACAGGACCTGGCACTTGGCCTCGTTGAAACTCTCTGCAATTGCAGGACCAAGTTCAAATGTTGTGTCTGGTCTTGTGTTTTGCTGGGAATGCTATGTAAGCTTATTGGCATTAAAAATCACATGGAAGTCCTTGTGGGACAGTTGGAGATTGATCATGGCTTGATGTTTTTTTTCTACAGAATATTCGGGAACTACCGCAATTCCTTCTCTGACAACATAACTTTTATTTTAGACCTTTGTCCCCATGAATAAATGTAACTTATCAGTCTCTCATGATGACTTATTCTGTATTTCATCTGGTTGGCAACATTAGAAGCTGAAAGTAAACTATGATAGCTTTTCTTGCTCATTCTTTTCAGCTATTCTAGAAAACCTAAGTACTTCAACAAAACTCTGGGAAAAAACCCTTTTTAATTAAAAATTTGAGACTTGAATAAAGAAACAAGCCAAATAACTGGGAAAGTGTGCTCTGCTTTTTCAAGAAGATATAGTTAAGGTTGCCCAGCTGCTTTTCTTTGGCTAATTTTTGCAAATGAAGTTTGACCAGTTATCTAAACACAGGCTGGGTTTTGCTGTGAGGTCCAAAGCATACCAAGATACGAAGTGGACTCTCTCTGGGGTTTGGTCAAGAGAAGGCAGCTGGAAGTACTTTTACGTCACTGGCCTGAACACAGGTTCCTCATTTTCTGTATTCCTACTGGAGATCTGTGTGTCTGACTCATGCTGAGGTTGAAGTCAATGGGAGATATCTGAATTACACTGTATCATAATATATGCACAAAGTGCTCACTTTCGTGGCTGTAGTCAATCTAGTCTTTTGAAAGCAAACCAGATTGAGTCAATGGCATTTGGATGTGTGGCTTTTGATCAGTCTGGAATTAGACTGCACCAGTTCATCATCTAGTTCATGGCAGTAGTGTTATTGCCTGTGGTATGTCTTGGCCCTGAAGAGGGATGAGCCTTTGGCATGGCTGAAGGTTTCACAGAAGCTTACTGAGAGCAGGATAAGAGTGACCTGGTCTTTTCTTTCCATTCCAGGCCCAGAAACGAAATGTTTTTCACATGGTCACCCATTTGGCTGTAAACTTGGCCACACTAGTTTGCATGGTCAAGCTCTGCTGTGTCCTGGCCAGCCCCTTTTCGGGATGATCCATTCTGTTCTTGCTGGCAGGCAACTATTTTAACATCACTTGCATTTACAGAGAGACTTCTTATGTCAGGTGCAGCCTATTTCACAATTTTGAACTAATGTCTGATTGAAAACTATTTTCAGCCTGTAATTACTACAATGAAAATACCAAAGAAATTGATTTCTTATATTCCTCACATTATATTACTCTGGATTCCTGTCTAAGTGCCAAGGGGTTAAATATGATTCATGTAATCTACTTTCCCACTAATCATTTATTCAATTACCTATTAGAACTCAGGCAAGAAAGACCAAAAAAGGAAAGGGGAGAGACCAACCTGGAGTATATATTCAATAAAATGCTACAAATAACAATCAATCATTAATTACCTAATCAGCATTCTGTGAGTCTTTTAGCCATGATCTCATTACTGTAATTAATTGCAAGAATCATTTTGTAAACAGAGCACAATAAAAGTATATGCAACATAACAGCATCCAAATTAAATCTAAATCCCAGAATGAATAACACAGAAGGTATTACCAAGAGAGGGCGTCATTAAAGGAGATCGTATTTCAATGTCAAAATCTGGTGGACTACTTGTGCTGCAGGAGTAAATCAATAGTGCTGCATTGAAAGGACTGGGCCGTATCCACTTTGGTGCAATTAATCACTTCTCCATTAAAGCTTGGAGAAGTTAGGGGTGGCTTCTTAGCTAGTAAAATTGGTTTTTCTTTTTGTAGCTACTGGGACTGGCATGTTGGCAAAGCTTCTGTGCTATGCTAGTTTTTTTGCACCTAATAGGTAAGATTGTTCATGTACTTGAAGGATTTAGGAAATCTAGTCCCTTTCCTTTTAGTAGTGGAGAGGTTCTTGAAGGATTTCACATGTTAAATGTCTTCCCTTTGGCCAGGTTTCTGTAGTGCTTCACTTCTGATAGTGGTAGCCCTACTCTACTTTTTAAGACTGTTTCTACAATAAATAATTAAATTATGCAGACAGATCCCACAAACACCTGCTGGGCTTACAGCGAAATTATTTTATGACACTTTCAGGATTCTACATTTAATGTTCCAGCAGCACAATATGTTACTGTCTTTGGCCTTGCCAGCCTTTTCACTGCAGTGTTTTGTCATCTTTTTCTCCTTTTCATTTAATTTTTCATTATTTTTTTCTGAGGATCAGTGTCAGGATTCATTTAAAAACTATAAAGCAATATATATAAAACAGTTCCAACAACCATAGGCTTGGTTATGACATTGATTTCTTTTCTGAACAGAATTCCCTGCTGTCTGCAACAGGGAGTTGCTCGAAGATATTGATGGTGTGTATACCTCTATAGGGAATTTAGATTTAAAATACGATACCTTCTAGTCAAAAAGGTCTGTGTGAAGTGAATTAACTTTAGGGTAAAAGCTGTATTGTAAAAAAACCCCCACCAACCTCCTGCCACCCCAGCTGGCTCTGAACTTTCCCTGATAGTAGAAATGTGTGTTCAGATGAAGGCTGTAATGTCAGGGAAACCCCTCATTAAAGCTTACACTTCTCCCTGCTGAGACCTGACAAAGTACTGGGCTGTGGTCCAAACTGAGCTTCTTGGGACAGCGTAGGAGGCAAGTATGCCTGATGGTTTTCTGTGGGGAGGATCCCCCTTGTCTGTTGCTCAAAGCAGCGTTTGTTTTATCTGGACAGATTGGCCAAGGTCCAGATTTTGAGGAACTTTAGGACCTTGTCTTGCACTGTACTGTTCCTTGTGAGCAAGTGCTACGTGCCTGTCTTGGTGCAGTACCACACCAATGTGTGGGTCAGGATGTGCTGTAGAAGGTTTGCCTGGACAGTGCAATGTATTTATTGAGCTACTGAGTTCAGAGTATCCCTTGAAGCCTCCCTTAAAGAAAATATACTACAGAGAAAATGCAGAATGCCTTGTTAATTCAGTTTTTAATGGTGAATGCCCCATGGATTTCCCTTTTATAATCACAGTTTGCTTCCATGAGCAGGCGAGCAGGTCATAGTCTTAAGTCTGCAAATTCCTTCAGGTAAAATGGAGCGTTAGCCAGTTCTGTAGATGAGGGGAATACCAAAAAGTGGAACTTTGGCCTCTACCTGTTTTGCAGGTATAAAAATAGTGGAAATACAGCTGAGCCAGAGGACTGCATTTTATTGTGACAAAGAGAAGATGTTTTAAGTCACTGACTAATTTTGTTTTTAAAGACATAAATGTCCTTAAAGCATTTTTTGCTTTGGAAGGGTGATTCTGATGTTTCATAGAGTCAGCCTCATGTTTAAATTCGTTTGTCCTTAACAATGCACTACTGCTGCATTTAACAAGTGTATTTTAATGGTAGGGTTAAAATAAATGTCTTTTGTTCCCAGTAGAAATAAAAGTGCACCATCTATATGAATTAATAATTTCCGAAGTAATAAATATTATGAACTTATTCTAAGACACACTGGGATAATATTTTTCTGGTTTTAGACCATTAGCCAATTTTTACATATGCTCTGTTTGGCACGCTGTAGAGATGCCATAGAGGGGTCTGCATTTTTTTCTAGTGCAGCTGTCAGATCACTTGCATTACTTGATTGATGCATCATGTCAGTGAGCCCTGGGGATTACGTCCACTTCTCTGGCTAGAGTAAGGATGCCAGGACCTTTCACAGGATATAGGCATGACTCCACCTGTGCTGAGTCCTTGTGAAGGCTGGGTGAGGAAGGTGTTTGTTTTCGTGTGCTGGGAAAGCTTTGGCATGTGCAGAAATTCTTCATTCGCTTTTGAGTTTTGGCAGACTGGGTGTCCAAGTCCTACTTTGGGTCCTGAGGCACTTGGGATTTGAAGGAGAGGTAATGCCCTTCGTGTAAGGGCATCTGTTTATTTGGATTATATAGCATGGAAAGCATTTGTGGTTATATTGACCTTTGCTTGTTTGCTGCTTCTTTGCAGTGTCTGAAATTAGATTATTTTTTAAAGTTTAGCTGCTTAGGAAGGTTTGGGAAAATGCTAGCTGTCATAAAATGTCAGGTGTTTTGTATTGGAAATAGATATTACCTTCCAGGTAGCAGTAATATCTATTTTTCTTCAAAGAATTACATGGTACTTTCCACTGGCTTTAATCCTGACCCTCAAAGAATAGACTTTACCATCTGCATGATAACTGAGTTGGGGAAAGAAGCTTCTAAAGGAACAGTAGATGCATCTTCTGTCCATGTGTGATTATTAAACTGGAACAGCTACATGGTATTTTGTCTGTTCTTCAATTTTGTCCCATCTTCAATTTTAAACATGGACAGCTCACTTTCTCCATTTACAGCTATGAATATACTTGAGAAACTAATAAACTGAAATGACAGATATAGAGGGATTACAGGATATCAAGCAGTATTTTCCAAATGGGGTAACAACTGCTATGAAAAAACATTCTATTGTAATAATGAAAGTTATCTTTTTACATCTTCTGCTTGCTGGTCTGGAATCACCAAAGAGATGAGAATTTCTCCTGCAGCAAAATACTCGGCAAACCTGCTGTGGGATGTTTGCCAGTGGTTACTGCTCTGAATAACTAATGTAAATAAGCCCCTCACCATTACACTGGGAAATATCCAATAAAATACTCTCTGCTTCTTATGCTGGCACAAATTTTTTACTTCTGTGAAACCTCTCTTTTGCTGCATCTCTGTGAAACTAGTGAGATGTTAGTGATTCTGAGGGCATCTCACCAGGCGCTGGGGCAGTGATGAAAGCCATTGGAATCACTGTCTATATTCCTTCAAAACATGGGTCCCTCTGAGATGTGTGCAAAAATTAGAGAATAGATTTGATGGCTATGCAGAACAGTCGCTTCCAAATCTTCCATGGGATCTGGGAATACTGCCTCTCTGAATAATGAAGCCTTGCTGAAAACAGGTGAATACTGAGGCCAGGGCTACCTGAGCTGAGTTGCTATGAGTCCAAGGACCTCAGTGCAAAAGGTGCTAGCAATAGCCCCATGGCAAGTGCCCAAAATGGAAAATCTTAGCAGTGAATTGTATTTGGAGGAAGTACTCTAAATTTACACTAGAAAGTTTTCCCTTGTAGGACTTTTTAATCTTTGCTGGATCTTGCTATACGTAGACTCTCAGGACAATAATACTGTATTTTCTTGTTTGATTTGATTTCAATCTCGACAATCATTATTTGAAGGCAATCTTCAGGCATAACTGTAAGTACTTGTTTAGCAACCTTGTATTAATGGCCTTTCTGAACAAAGGTGACCCTGAATACATGAGTATTTTTCTTTTTCCATTGTCTCTGGTTTTATGACTCAGCTAGGGATGGAATTTAACACAGTTTGCATAGAACTGCATAAGTGGATTACAGGGACACTCCACAATATATAAAAATAAATTGAATTTAACAAGGGCAGGTGTTGGATTCTGCACTGGGGCAACTCTGGATATGTGTACAGCCTGGGAGATGAGATGATGGAGAGCAGTGGTGTGGAAAGGGATCTGGGAGTCTGGGTCCATGGCAAGCTCAGTGTGAGTCACCATGCCCTGGCAGCCAGGAGGGCCAAGCGTGTCCTGGGAGGCATCAGGCACAGCATCGGCAGCCCGGCAAGGGAGGGGATTGTCCCGCTCTGCTCTGGGGTGGCCTCACCTCAAGTGCTGGGGGCAGGTCTGGGTGCCACAGGATAAAAAACCCAAAGTTTTTAGAGAGTGTCCAGAGGAGGGCCAGAAGGGTGATGAAGAGTCTGGAGGAGAGGCCATATGAGGAGTGGCTGAGATGACTTGGACTGTTCAGCCTGGAGAAGAGGAGACTGAGGGGAGACCTCATTGTGATCATCAACATCCTCACGAGGGTAAGAGGAGGGACAGGTACCAATTTCCTCTCTTTGGTGACCAGTGACAGAACGTGAGGGAATGGCATGAAGTTGTTCCAGGGGATATTTAGGTTGGACCCGTGATAAGGTTATCAGGCACTTTCCTGTTCAGGTAAAACTTCTTCATATCATTTCTTCAGAGACAGATATCCTGGAGGAGAAAATTAACTTCCAGATCAATTCACTGTGACTTGTTTTTGTTGCTGCCCTTAATCTTTTCAGAGCTACATGTAACAAATTGGAGAATTGCTAATATTATACTTGAGGCCAATATATTAATTTCTGTTTTGTGATTTCAGTGTCTCTCTTCCCCCTCAAAGAGTACCAGCATAAAGTTAAAGCTGTCTTTATCATTCAGCTTTGTTTAATGCATTCCTGCAATAAAGCTTTTAGAGCACAGTATCAGTGCATCTATGGTGGCTCCTCAGACACCTCTCATTCATCAGTTTTAGCAGTATGGCACAGGATCTGTGTTTTAAAGCACACGTAATAAACATAGAGAGATTTCAGCTCTGCTACAAAAATTTTTTTTTTCTTAAGCAATAGCCATAGGTTTTTAATGCATTACAGACGTAAAAATGTTAAATTCAAATACAAAGAAGGGATATGCTTTTTTCTTTTTTCCAAGGGAAAATTATTCATTACTTGGCTCTGAATATCAGATAAGACTAATTTCTTGCGCATGACTTTTTGAAGGTTTTGTATTGCAGAAAAGCTTGCAATCCTCAACACCCTCTCCATTCTCTGCAAACATTTAGAACAGCTATTTTCTCCTTCAGATGACAATTTTCATTTCAAGCAGGCTACAAGAGGTCATTTAGCTAATTTATGTGGAGATGAGGGAGGGTTGGTGGCACAGGCTTGAGAAATCAGGGAGATATGCAGCAAATAAGACTGCAAAAATAGTTGATGAAGTGCCATTGCTGTCAGCATTTGCAACTGTAGATTAAGGTGTTCACATCCTAATTTAGCCTTGTGCTTGAGGCACACCATTAACCTCCTGACAGCTAGCAAAGTGCATGCACTATGGATCACCTGATCCAGTTTTTTCCTTCCAAATGTTGACTGTTTAAGTGCTGCAGAGGTGTTAAAACTCTCTGGCCACAGGCTCCTGTTCTAATTTTAAACTAGAGTGATTATATGGAGATATGGAGCTGATGCTATTGAAAGGGACAGCATGTTGTCTCTGAAATACAGACAACGTTCCCAACTATTGTCACACACATCAAAAGCCTGGCTTCTCCTCTCCAAGCTGTGTGTTTCAGCAAATTCCAGAATAATAAAAATTCAGACCATGTTATGTTCTATGAGTAATTCTCCTGCTTATGCAATGTTATTCCAGGAACTGTACTCTGCCAATGCCAACAATTGGCACAGATTTTGTTCCAGCCCTTGCCCTGCTTTTAAGCAGATTTTAGCTATCGCAGTAGATTAGGCTGTGTGGGCTATTTGTTTTCGTGTGACAGTTATGTGTTAAATTTGATATTTGAAAGATAGCTCCTGTTACAAACCTTACATACATTCATCTTGATATGGGGTGAATAAGAACAGAATAATTTTCTCATGCTGTGCATCAGTTGCACAGATTCCCTGAAATGTTTTAGGTATGTCCAAATCCAGCCAAAAAATTGCTTTCATAAAAGTTAGCCTAAATCCTCAGATTTGATGGACAGTCAATGTGAGATCCCAAAATCTGGTTCAGTGAGGCACAATGGAGAAATAGCAGCTCTGAGCTGTTCTGCACTCAGGTGATTTTGGTAGCACCTTCCCTCCTCTTCAGCTTGTTGCAAGTTGATCCCAAAGCAGGTGTATGGTTTAAAACGGCCAGAAAAAACTTCCCGTGGGATTTGCTATATGAACAGGTTAGCTTCAACTGTTCTTGGATGTTCTTGTTTTCCCCTCTGCGATGCAGAGGTTTTCATAATACTTTGATCCTGTCAGTATTTCTCTTGGTGGGAAGAAAATATTGTCTTGTTTTCATTGCTCTGTCTTGAACTTGCTGAAGTTTTTAGCAGCCTCCTGCTGTGGAAGAGGTTTTTTGCTGAGGTGCAAACCGGTATAGATCTGTTAAGTGTAACATTTCTTCCTGCTCTTCTGCCAGCCCTTTTCCCTGTGCTACAGCATGATAAATGTTTGCAAGTGCATAAAACTTCTCACTTCCATGAGGCTTCTGGTTTTATTTGGGAACTTGCTGTCTCTACAAGAAAACAGGCTAACTGGTGTACACCTTGGATTCCGTGATCCTTGGTGTTTAAGTAGTGACTAGCGAGTTCCAGGAAGGCGAATGAAAATCAAAGTATCCATGCTGGTGAATTTTTTTCAGCTTGTGAATTGTGCTCAGGATGGATGCAGCTGCTGAAGGCTTGCTTTAGAGTTTGAGGTCCATGAGGAAGTTAAATCACTGCCCTCATGGAATGAGTCACCTCCTAACTGGGTGAATCACCCAAAAGCAGTGAGTGTTTGAGTCATCCCTCAACTGGTACTGACTACTGTACCATGAGGAGATGGTCCCTGCCAGGATATCAGTGCTACAGTTCACAGGCTGAACCTCTTAGATGTGTTTTTGCAAAGGACACTGAGAGCCTGGATATTTCTCCATGTCAGTTCTTGGAACTGGGTGTGTAAATATATGGAAAAAGGAGAAAAACCTTCCACAGGTTCCGCTCTTGGAGAATGACTCAGGAGCTGCTAGCATAATGGAATGACTCCTCCATGACAGGGAACAGTGGGAAATGTTGTTATCGCTGGCTTTCCAATATATTTTCTTTACCATGATTTTCTCCTTCAGACATCTGGACTGTTAAGGATGCTTGAGAAAAGACTGGCAGTCTCTGACTATGCTTTGGCTCATTCTCGAGCTGTGCTATTCACAGTGCCATTATCCTCAGCTGTGCCAGGCTTATGCCCTACTTTGCAATAAAATAATATTTCTGGTGATCTCTGCACAGAGGTAGCAGCAAGGCAAGAGGCCTCACACACAGAGGTGTAGATGTTTCTTCTAGTCCTTTGCAAGACTACAGTGGCCTGATGAAGGACAAAGTTACTATTCTAATATTGTATGTTTGTGTCCCTACCTTCTGCAGTGGAAGGGGTTTGTGCTCTTAAGAAATGTGAAGATAGAGAGGGGGAAAATACATCTATTTGAGTGTTCCTTGATACTGAACCATCACTGAAAGCTCCTTTGAATAAACAGCCGAATAAATGGCATTGCTAGTGCATGATCCATAGTCTGAAAGAGTGCTAGTCTTTTACCATTACAGTGACTTTTGGTTTGAGATGGAGATCAGAAAGCTCCAAATTCCCGTACTAACTTTACAGATTGTAACAGATGGCTTGTAATGGTTGGGCACAAGGAGTTAGAGTGAATGGGGTAACACCAGGCTGGTGGCCAGTCACTACCAGTGTTATGCAGGTCTCCACCCTCATCCCAGTTCTTGTCAACACCTTCATTAATAACTTGGATGCAGTCCCACAGACAGGGATCTGGGGGTGCATCAGGCACAGCCCAGCAAGTAGGGGATTGTCCCGCTCTGCTCCGCTCTGGGGTGGCCTCACTGCGAGTGCTGGGGGCAGGTCTGGGTGCCACAATATGAAATAGGCATTGAGCTGTTAGAGAGCATCCAAAGGAGGGCCATGAGGATGGTGAAGGATCTGGAGAAGAAGGCTTATGGGTATTAAAATATGTTGTTTAAGCAACTCTCTATGCATAGACAACTCATTCTCAGTTCCACCTGTGGCCAGCATATCTTATTAAAACTTCATGCAAAGTGCCTTTCAGGATGTCAACCTCTGCTTGGAAGTAAGAGATATTACTATGGGTTTCTGCAAACACTTGTTCAGGAGATTTCCACCCTGCACATTCCAGTTTGGAAAACAAAACTGTACGAGAACAGTTCGAGTGAATCATGACCATGGCTCAGATTGTAGACTAGAAAGAAGATTTCTATCAGCATTTCCCAATGGATCATTTCTAAGAAAAAAAAATCCCAATTTCTCTAGAATGCTGTTTCCATTCTATGGGGTTTTTTTTTCATATTCAGTGACTTTATTACGCTTCTAGTTGCTCTGTTACATGGATTTCTGTTCTGCTTTTGTGGGACACCATTAGAGGTGTTTACTGAGGAGGTGGTGGTAGGAATTCTTCAGGCTGTTGTGTGTCAGGTAACAGTTTCTATAGTGGTTTTGAACCACAGTCCAGAATGTTGTTTCTGATCATGTAGGCAAACAGAATCTTAGATTACAATGAGTTAGGTACAAAGAGAATACTGCTAAGCTTTTGTACAGCTGGGTTTGTTAGTTTTCACTTTAGTGATCCTCTCATAAATCCATAAGGCTAATGGGGATGTTCTTGGTCCCCATTAACTTGTCAATGCATCAGTGTCAACCTAAGAAAAGCCTCTCCAGCCTGTTTCAGACACTACTGTATAGTGCTGCCTCTCTCAAGCCTTTATGATCTTGCTAATGCAGGAGGCAGTGCAGAAAGATGGTTTTTTAATAAAGATTTTGTCCAACCTACATGGTACAAAATACTGCTGTCTTCATACATGCTGATACACATGGATGCCAGTTATGTGTGTATATGTATTTATGTGCAGCCAGCCTGAAACATCTCAATGACAAAAGCCATTTCCATGCCACTTTACAAAATATGCTTGTGTCCTTTCCTTATCACCACCTTTTGTTTGTTTCAGCATGCCTGAAAGCTCACAACTACAAGTATTTATTCTCCTTAAATGCCTATCTAGCACCATTTTACCTATTTGAGCTATTTATTAATTATTTGCTTGAACAACACCCCTGAGTCCTAGATAAGGCAAGGTCCCACTGAGACAAGTACTGTGTAAATACATAGTAAAAATCCCTGCTTTGAAGAGTTTCAATATAAACTGTATTCCTTTGATCAACAGTACACGATGGACCGCTGTGCCAATCTTCATCCCTTCTGAAACTCTCAGGCTTCCAATTTATCCTGTATTTGATCCTGTAAATTGCAGAATGGAGGCAAGATTTGACAAGATGGCTGAGGTGGGAGGAGGGAGAGAAGTACAGTGGAAATATGAGAAACAAAACTGATGGAGTAATTTTTATAACTGAACAATGGCTAAACATTTGAAAAATTAGAAAAATTAGATATGAGAGGTACCCAGTAATGAATTATATGGTGAGTGAAAATAAGGGTGGGGTGTTGCCTCTTCTATCTTCAAGGCATTGTGGTAACCTAGTAGGCAGCTAGTAGGTAAAAGTTAAGTGAGAGTTAAAGGAGGTAATCTGTCATGCAACAGGTAGTTAAGCTGTTGATATATTTGCCACAGGATACTGGACATGCAGAAAGCTTATATGGGCTCAAAGTGTGACTGGACAAAGTAGTGCAATAAAAAGACATTGCAGGAGATTAAACAGAGATGTTTGCTCTGGCACAGGACTGGGAAACAAATTTCCAGTGATCCAGGAAGTGACAACTTTTCTCTCCAGTTTTAACCCCTTATGTCATGGACCATTACTCCTTGCTGTGACATGGCACATCTTAGTATTGTCATCCTGTGCTTTTTTATTTGTCATCATCTTGGGGAAGTCTGGTATGCTAATGTAAGGGTAGCCACTAGACTTAATTACTGTTAAATTTGCCAAAATGTTTTGCTTTGTGAACAAATACTGGCTCTTTATTGCCCTTTCCTCAACACACAGTTGGTCATTTCTGTAAACAAGCCATTGCTCTTGGGCAGCTTGTCATGGCCAAACTCTTAAAGGAAATGGGCATGTCCCTACTGTGCCAATCAGTTGGACCTGATCCCTCAACTGTTTCCAAGTGCTATCTCCTGTTGACATTCCTAATGTCTAGTGGTCCAGGGAGGTGCTGTTTCTCCTACACTGAATTCAAAGTAACTGCTTCAAGGGTCTAAAATGTCCTATAACAAGGCTGGAAACAAACAAATTAAGCTTAAAAAAGGCTAAAAGCAGACGTAGAAATAAATTCTAGTGGTGCATAAATGTGCAGATAACTTTGGCAATGGATGGTTTATAGTGGTAGATGCATCAAGGGCATGAAAGCCCAAAATAAAGTGAGTTTGCATGGATGCAAGATGGATTCATAGCCTGTCTCTTTTGGACCCACTGAGATAAAATAAGGGAGTGCATGCAGACCTCATTCCCAGGCCAAGAAGCTAGATATTTGGATGCTTCTGTTACAGGAGAGGCTATCTCAGTTGACACAGCAGCCCTGTGAATTCTTCTTACTGCTGTGCCCCTCTTTTATGGATCTGCCATGCTTTCTGCTTGTTTCTAAATTCCATTGTATTTTTGACAAGTTATCACCATTTTTACACAAGGTGCGGATTAGTGGAGATACGTAGAAATCAGATAATATACTAGAGAAAGATGTAGGAATAAAAGTAATACCAACACTTTTCATGAAAGCAATATCTGTACTGTGCACTGAAGAATATTCTGCATACTGAATATCTTTTCTTCTTTGAGACCCAGTGGGTAACTCTGATGAGCAACAGTACCTGTAGAGACAGTAAAATCATCACAGCTGTCAGTTAAGCCTATGTTAATGTGTCTTGAAAGAGTGATTAATGGGTTTTGACAATATCATTGCTTTTCATATTTAATCAGATTATGCATCTGTTAGGAATGGTGCACTCCTAACATCTGCAGTCAGAGCCCCTGATCTGCATCCAGATCATCATTTTGGCAGGAGTGTGAAGCATGGTCCACGGTGGACCTTTGACAAGTTAAAGCTATGTGCTGTCTGGTGTGCTTTTAAAACCAGCTGCCTTCACCTGCATGGCTCCCATATGTTTGTGTGTGTATGTTCATAGGCTCCTTTCCTGGTAAAAATCCCAGTATGGCAAAGTATAGAGCCTGAAGACAAAGTAAATGGAATATTTTACTAAAGGGGAGGGGTGGTGCAATGTAGTGTTAGCACACATATATCAGTATATGTGTGCCTAATGCTTGCTTCCCAGCTCTGCTAGGTGCCTCCTGTGTGACTTCTCTCAAGCTCACTGCAGTCCAGCCATAAGGGTTTGCCCTAATTTCTTCTGGACCTTATGTTCATCTCTAATTTGGTTGGTAGTACTTTTTGATATTGTGGGGCTGTGGAAGGATGGGGGCAACATCAGGTACTACAGTAGTGGAGGTTTATCTGGCCTACAGAAATATAAAGGGTCATGATCTGAAGGTGATCGTATACCTATTAGAGAAGCTCTCAAAATACATAGGAGTCCCTGCCTGGAAATACATGGAACAAACTGGTGTATTTTGGCTGAAGGCTGTCCCAACACCTACCTTTATTATCTTTTAAAATAATTCTGCTTTGAATTCTTTTTGAAAAAAACAAACAAACAAACAAACAAACAAAAAAACCCCCCAAACCTGCCTTGGCTATCAAAACACTCCTCAAGTAGAGAACCTGAGCATAGTATCACAAATACATATGGTCCAACAATTAAAAATAATCCATATAGATTATCTTTCTTTGAGACATACAGAATGAATGACCTCCCCAAATGCTGTCAGAAATTTAATTCTGGGGTGTCCTGCTATGCTGTGCAGTGACTCTGTATAAGGTAGTCCTTGTTGGCCAGGAGCAGACAGGGAAAGGAAGTGGAACTGTACGTGGGACGCACAGAAGAGTGCGCACAATGGTTTTGGTTTCCCTAGGCACGCAGGAGGAGCAGTGACTGAGCAGCCCCCCTGGCAGCAAGTTGGGGGATGAAGAAGGGGATAAGCTGTGCTCTGGAGTGAAATAAGGTACTGGCATTCACGCACAATGGGGAGCAATCATGATTCTGACCCGCCATATTCTCTCATCTTTGCAGGTATGTCTCAGGGCTTAAAAATAGGCTATGAAAGTACACTCCAGGGTGAGCGTGAGCAGGAGCAAAGTGTGAGCCTGCGTTGTCAGTTAGACACTTTCTGCCTAGGATCTGTTGGACTGTCACCATTGTCACATGAATGATACTCCTCTGCTAACCTGCAGAGCATACACCCCCCACCTCAGAGAATGGGGGAGCAGGGCTTGCAAGGGAGCTGCAGCTTTCATAGATAAAGATGATTTCTAGTTTCACCTCATTCATTTCTTCTTCCTGTCAGTGACTTCGTGGTATGCAGGGTCTTAAGTAATCTTGCACTTCCTTTGGAAAATGATGTTCCTCCTTTGACAGACTGAGAAGAATTAATTTTCCATTTAAATACCAGCTGTCACCCCAGACTGGCTGCATGACCATCTACATCTGCAGGGCAATTTTCTTTTCAGAAAAACAACTCATCTTATTTGCTCTGTGAATCTCTAAAATGGAGGATTATTGTTTCTTAAATAAACACTAAGTACTTAAATACATTCCGGTCAACAAATACAAACTAACAGCCTATAATTCCCTTGTCGTGACTATTGTAAAAAGAAGTATTTTATTGGACAGGCTTATGCCATCTCTTGGTATATATTTGCCTTCAGATGTGTCAAAAGGTGTCCAAATGTCCATGATCAGATGCAGGGAGATGCTCTGAGGAGTAATTATACAGTGATGCAACAAAAAAATATCAGTGATTCATAATTTTTTTACAGAAATCATCAGTCTCATTACTGGGGGAGGGGATTAGAATCACTTGCTCCACCCTGTTGTCTCCAAAATGGTGTTAAGACTTTACTCCATGTTTCAGTACTTTCTGTTGTATTCTGGTTATGCAGCAAGTTTGGAACCCTGATGTGGGAGATCCTGTTTTCATCTGATGTGGAAAATCTGCCTGTTCAAGTGAACTACTAGTCAAAACTGGAAAGACACAAAGCAAAGGCACTGCTGAAGAAAGAAGCAGGATGAGGCAACTGGTTGAGAGAAACCATCCCTGTTCAGGAAAGCATGTGAATGCCTGTGTCCATACTCCTAAGCAAGTAGCAAGGCAAGCACTAACAGCAATGGTTTCCTAACTCAAGGCACTTCTCTGACAGTTTCACTTGAGGGAAGAGCAGGGGAGGTGTAAATTTTGGGGAGGATGGACTGTTTCCATTTTCATAGAGTATGTTGTCTTGGGTATACTGAATAAACTGGGGAAAACCTTGAGAAGAGAGCTCGACTGCATTTGTCTCCGACTATGACATTGTTCTGAAGACACCAGGTAAACGTTGGCTTAGTGAATACTGTTGGCTAGGAAACCATTCCCCTTTCCTTGGCATCCTGTTTGCCAACAGGGAAACCTGTGTGCGTGAGCCAGCCTGAATTTTGACAGTTGAGTTCTGGGACTTAATGTGGAAACTGTGCCTGGAGGGCTTTCAGTATGTCCCTTACAGGCTGTTAGAATGAGGACTGCAGCTGGATTTCTTTTCCTTGAGCTCCACATTTTACTGTTGAAGGATTTTGAAGTGCTCCCAGCTTTTAAAAAGGGTGGGAAAAAGCATAACCACAAAAGGTTGTTGAATTTAAAAGCTTGAGAGCCAGTATAAAAAACTGGTGCAGGGCTTCATTGGTTGTCCTTCATCCATTAACCTCTGGACCAAGTTTGCCATAGGGCACCACGAAAAGTAAGTCTTGTGCCTTAGACACAAAGACCTTTCTGCTTGCCTGCCCTGTAGTCACCCCATACCTCAGAGAATAAACCAGCTCCAGGTTTTCCAAATCCTCTAGAAATGGAAGTTTCCATATCCATTGTTAGTCTACCAAACTGGGACTTGATATTTGGGTAGATATTTGGCTGACACTCAGTGCACAGGTGTATGAATATGTGCCTATGGGAGCTGGATGGTCACAGCCTATTTCTTAAGCCTGGTGCAAGAGATCGTACCTGCAGTTGCATGTTTATGCCTGCTGTGAAATGAGTATTTGTCAAGCACCAGGCTCTGGCAGTGCTGGTGCTATTTTGAATAGAGCTGAGACCAGCTGTAGGCTGTGGGCTGTATTGTTGTGCAGAGTTTTATGTTTAAGCGTCTTGCCTGTGTTTTCCTTGTTGGCCTGCCTCTCTCAGGATTCAGTTTAACAATGCAAGCGGCTTTAAATACTGCAAGATAAATGCTGTTTGAACAGTAGCACCTTGCCTGACAAAGAAAAGTTTTGCTGTGGTGCTTAGATCCAGTCACCAAGCTCAAATCTAACTTTATTTCAAAATAGCTCTAGTCTAAGACCTTGAGTGGTTATGTACAGTGCTGGCATGAAGATGGGTGTAATAATAATATCCCATATGCTCTTAGAAAGAGCAGTAGATCCCTCCACCATTGAGAAACAACTACTGTCATGTCTGTTAGAACAAAGCACTCTCTTCTTGCAACATCCTGCAGTGCTGTTACAGTGAACGACACAAAAGAAATTTATCTTACTTTTCCCCTTTTTGAGTTCTGTAAGTCCCAAGAGTTCCATATTATATAAAAAGTTTAAAAATGGACCAGTGAAAAGAATAGAAGTAACTCCCTAATGAAACCAAGTGTTTAATGTGGAGCAATATGGTATCAAGGTTCTAGCACTACTGACTTGAGTTTGTGGAGTCGCCTTCTCTGGAGACAATAAAAAGTTGCTCTAGGGGATCCTGCATGAATAAAGAGGTTGGACCAGATAACCAGTGGTCCCTACCAACCTTAGCCATTCTGTGATTAGTGGCTCTGCACTACTGCTTGTTCAAGAAAATGAAATTATCTGTATGTATTTAATTTCAGTGGTATTTAGAACTGCCTCACTCAGGCTTTTCAGAAAATTGCAACCATCACATCTGAGATGTGATGCTGCTCCATAGCATGTCATTTCTGTGTCTGCAGGGAATTGTCCATCCCTTGAGAGTTAGATCATCCTTGGAGAACTAGATCTGCAATTTGAAATTTGTGCTTCGTGTGTACAGCCAAATGCATTAAACTCATCTGCCATTTCTTTGGCTGTATTTTCTGGGCTTTCCAATTTTTTTTTTTTTTAGCAGTGTAGCAGCCATACTTGAAACTAATACTGATATTTAGTAATTAAGATGCCTAAGCTGTCCTATAGTCCTGCAAAGGATCAAGTATTCATCAAGTATTGTTCACTTAGAGATAGGTTTCAGCAAAGCACTGGTATTAAGGAGATATAATTCTCAAGTTTGCTGCACTTTGGCATCTTCTGAATTGATTTATCTTCTCTGAGCATTACATATACATGTGTATGTGTTTATATATATAATGGAATGTCTGCCAGTTGCAAGGAGTACAAGGCTCTTGTGAAAACTGATGAACACACCAATGTGCTTTATAAAAGCTGAAATTCATAATAACCACAGCAATGCAGAGTTGTTTTCTTTTTCAAGGAAATTTTCCATAAAGAAAGAATTGTATTCCTTTTATTATGCAGCTACGGTACTTCCATGCTGGAAAACTTTGAAAAATAATACAGAATAGATTTGACCTTAGAGAGGAACATGATAAATTAGAGTTGCTTTTAAGAATTCAAATTAGATTTGCAAACTGGTTAGTTTGAGCCAAGACGATCTTGTAGAGAAAGGGGAAAATGATGGTAGTGAGATAGATAGATAGATAGATAGATAGATAGATAGATAGATAGATAGATAGACAGACACTTGCCCATTAAATCCTGCAGAATGTTCTTTTTACTTTCCCCTGGTTTTGTTTACTCATTAGCAAACGTTTGTAAGTAAGGTCTTGCCACTGTTTAAACTAGAGACGGGAATTTTTTTTTTTTAAGGACTTACTCTTTAGGGGTTGTGTCATTGCTCACTGAAACTCTTCAGGACACTGAATTTGGGTTCTGTGAAGTTTTTTTTTTTTCTAAAGGCTACAGAAGTTGCAAGCTACTTTTCTGGCAAACTAGTAAAGGAGAACAAGGGAGACAGCTAACTTGTAGGGATGACACAGAGAGGGGCTGAGGGGAAAAGCTTGACATATTCATTGTGAGCATCTGGTGTGAGACATCAGGGACAGGAATGTCCCTCAGACAGTGGGCACAGTCGTGGGGTGAACACCTCCTGTGAAAAGGCATCCTCCAAAGGCCGGTTCCTCCCAAATCCTTCTCAGATGGACAAGCAAAACTGGCTGAGCTGGGTTCCTTCAGTCCAATCTTTTACCTAGGATGAGCGGAAAAAGCTGGCAGTGCTCAAAAAACAAATGGCAAAGGCAAGCTGTTGCTTAAACTGTCCATTTTGCTCACAAGGGTCTGAATCTGTCTTCTGATTCTGACTAGCGGATTTTCTTCTCATTCACAGACATTTAACAAAGCAGAAGTATTGTAATGGGTTGAAAAGAAGGAACAGGAGTGAAGGGTGAGGGCTGCTAATAGGCCTGAAAATTAATAAAGTACAGCACAAAGAACGACAACTGCAGCAGTTCCTCTTTCAGCAAGAGTTTTCCATCTGTAATTCAGCTTGATATTTTGAAAACCTCTTTGGCAGCTGAAAGACTTCACCTGCTAACTTTTTACTTTAGAGAGGTTGAAGTGTGGTGGGAGGAGAAGCTTCTTCTAAATCATAAGTACAAATCAGTTGGACAAAATGGTTTCTCTTCTTATAAATGGCTCATTTTCAAGGGTGCCTCCTAATTCTTTTTATTGGTTGAGGAGGAGTAGATTAGAGAACGAACAGTAGATTAGGTCAGGAGCACTGGTGCTGTCCTGGGAACAAGGAGTAATTGAATTTCACTCTTTTAGGATTGATCCTGTGGGCTACAAATGCCTGTGTGGTACCCTAAGAAGGCAGGGTTTGCCCCCCATGTCTCATTTCGTGCCCCCGTCTTCCGTCCCCTTCAGTTTTGTGTAAATCTTTGTTGCTGGGTGGAGGCCAGGGCTGCCTGCTTGCACGCGTTGTGCGTCCACCCTGTCAAATGTGTGCAGCATCCCCAGCCAAGTTGGTCGAGACAGATCTAGCTGTGTCTCCCTGCCAGGGCTTTGCAGCTGGAAATAGGGCCTGAATTGAAGTTGTCTGGATTTCAAGTGTAAGCTGTTTTCAGCAATTGACATTGATGTCCACTTCTCACTCACCACTTGGTTGGATTCTTGGTCTCACCCTGAGCATCAGCTAAATGAAAAGTAAGTGCTTGGGCAAATCCTTCACTTGATCTCTACCCACAGGAATTGTATGGTCCCTGCTTTGCCAGGTATTTGGCTCTTGGCTTAGTGGAGACGTTTCTGCAAAACTCAGTGCATCCACATTATGCTTTTAAAATGGGGAGGAGCAAACATACACCTCTACACCTTCACAGCTGTAAACCAAAATGCAAAGCACTGTCACAGCTGTGACTGGCTGGAGTGTGCCTTGTTCTTATCCTATGTTCAGCTCTCAGCAGTCATGGGGTTGCCACCTGGTCTAGCACCTGCTTTTTCGGGCAAATTCTCTTTCACAAAGAAGGATTTTAAAGCTATGTCAACATGTTTTCAGTATGTGACCGTGTCAGTTACTACTTTCTGCTTCCGTGGAGGAGACCATAAAGAAATAAGATGTCTGATCTTGAGTGCCCTGTATAAATAGGAGTAAATCAAGGGC
The DNA here is from genome assembly GCA_013400655.1 of Mystacornis crossleyi. Taxonomy (NCBI): domain Eukaryota; kingdom Metazoa; phylum Chordata; class Aves; order Passeriformes; family Timaliidae; genus Mystacornis; species Mystacornis crossleyi. The sequence goes on along the minus strand of VYZQ01013727.1, from coordinate 29,442 downwards.
AAACATAGGTGCAACATGAAGGTGAGTTTTTGAAAAGCAAACCTCTAAGAGTTTATTCTAAACAATCAGAGACAGATTCTTAGATTTTCCGTTACAAACAAATGTTTAATGAAGTCTAATGTTTTGTTGAATGCAACAGCTGCCTGTGACTTCAGCTTTGGACTGGATAAAGTCAAGATTCCAGCTAAGTCTTCACTATTTCTAGTGGTAGTCAGCACTGGATGCTTCAGGCGGAGATGTAAGCATCATGCAAGCAAGTTGTCTATAAAGAAAGTTTTCCTTCCACATCTTAATAGCTGTTGACTTATCTTCTAAAGTAACTTCATTTACCTAACCTATTCCCTAAACACTGATAATGTTCTGTATCAAAACAGACGCTGCTATTTTGAATGCTTCTATGGTATCTTCCACATACATCTTATGGTAGAGCTCTGCAGATTAGTAATGCAGAAAATGTTTTATCAGTTCTCCATCTAGCATTTTTCCTTTTCACATGGGCCCCTAGTCTTATTCACAATTTGAACAATAAATCTCAGAGGAACTGGTTTAGAGTTATCCTCTCTGTAGCTTTTTTTAAAATATCACATTTTTTATATAGCTGAAATGCTCACAACAAACATTTCTTCTCTGGTGCATTTTCTTAAATTTAGTTTTATCAGATATCTGGAGTTTTGTTGTTAGTGTTTTGTATGAACACTTATTTTAGAATCACATATTTATATTTAAAAACTGTATAATACAGTCAGAACTTTGGAAACTGCACTCAGTTTAGACTTCAGCTTTCAAAGACAGAAGATAATCTTATATTTCAGAAGCTATACACTGCAGTAACTGCTCTATACTGGAGTTGCTATTTTTAATTTACTTGAAATGGAAAGTGCCTATGGTTCTAGCTTAGCACCTGCCATAGGTGAAATTACTGGTATTACAGTTCATGATTCAGACTGCCAAAACTGAAAGGGCTAAAAAAGCAGGAATAAGTCTTTTAAGTGCTTCATTATTAAGTAAAAAATGTTTCTATGTTTCAGGGACATAAAGAAAACCTGAGTGCTATAGGTGGTAATGACCTACAATCCAGACTTGTAATTAAGTTATGGGATTTCAGGTGCAGTTGCAAAAAGTTCTGAACTTATATTCATTATCAGATTATTCTACCAGCATTATGCTGGTAGTAACCTATTAAAAGCTCCTGTGTAGATCCAACACTGAAACACTTTAAGCAGGAGTGTTTACCAACAGTGCTCCTTATCAGCTAACCTTGGCAGTATGGTAATGTTTCCTCTGCTTGCTTGGTGTTCATCTATTCACCAAAATCTGCTTCTTAGGTGTCTGAAAGCCAAGAGTGCTCCTTGGAAGCTGCATTGCTGATAAGTGAAGTGGGTCACCTGGGTTCTGTGTTAGTTTTAATTCCGTGCTCCCCATATTTTGGTGTGTGATGTCTACTCACCGGAAGAGCTTATTTAATATTGTGCTTTCATTAAATTAATCCTTATTTCTGCTTTAGTGAACACTGATGCAGCCAAAAAAGAAAAAAGGAAACACAATCATTTTCGCCACTAGGCAGTATGGATAAGCAAAAAAAACTAGCTTGTTTTGTTCTGTGTAGTAAGACACTAATGCTAATGAGAATACTGTGAAATAAGGTGCTGTGTTAAGGAGCTGTNGAAGAGCTTATTTAATATTGTGCTTTCATTAAATTAATCCTTATTTCTGCTTTAGTGAACACTGATGCAGCCAAAAAAGAAAAAAGGAAACACAATCATTTTCGCCACTAGGCAGTATGGATAAGCAAAAAAAACTAGCTTGTTTTGTTCTGTGTAGTAAGACACTAATGCTAATGAGAATACTGTGAAATAAGGTGCTGTGCTAAGGAGCTGTACAAAAGAAAGTGGTGGCAGCTGTCAAGACTTCCAGGCGATGCTGTCCACACTTCAGTCCCATATACAGACTACAAATTTCTATGTATGTAGCCAAGAGATTTTCCTGTAACAGCTGTCTGTCAGATAATAGACATGTTTAGGAGGATGGATAGATGCACATGGCAACACAAGGAAGAAATTCATGTAAAGGCCAAAAGGCGTTCCTCAACAAGAGGTCTTTGGGGCTTAGTGTGAAAAGGTGAGTAGGAAACCCATGATGAGATTCCTGTGTTTGAAAATAGCAGTCAACAGGCTACATAAGGTCAGAGGGTGAGTGTCTGTATTCCCAGAAGCTGAGAAAATAAATCCAAAGCCTAACATACCCAAATTAGGGAGATTGAAAGTGGATTACAGAAGGGAGGAAATACTCAGATTTCTCCACAAGAACCAGAAGGTATATGGGGTGGAGAGTCCTGGGCTTTTGAAAGATCTGACCCAAATAATGTCTGAGATCCGTGAATATGGAGGGAGACATGCTCGGAGGAAGGCATGTCCTAACTGTACCTGTGCCTTTCTCTTGCTGTCCAAAGCACTGAGCAGTTGTTAGGAGCTTGGCAGTCGGGTCTGCGAGGTGCTGGCAGTGCGTCCCCGGGAGGCTGAGGAGCAAGCTGAAGCAGTGCCAAAGCTGACTTTGGGAAAGGCCTTCTTTAGCTCACTGAGCTTGTGTTAACAGCCACAAGTCATGGGGAAAGGGGCTTTGCTTTCAAAAGAAGCACTAGAAAGACTACTCCTCTAGAAGGGTCTTGGAAAAGACTCTGGTGCCCAGATTTTGCTTAATCTCTGAAAACCTGAAACCCAACTATTACGCCATGTTGACATCTATAGCAGAGCTATTTCAGGCTGGTGATAACTGCTCCCTATGGACTCTAGTCAATAAAAGTCTCTTCTGACACCTTGCATCTTTCATTGAGAAGAATTGCAGTGAGTCCAGTCAGCCCTGTCCAAGGCACAGCACACATAACAGACCCGTACAAAAAACTCACAGCACTTTCAAACTCCTTTGTTTTTGTAATGAGATAATATTTCTGGTTGCTAGCACAAGTGAGATGCAGCTAATAGTTAATTTGCTGAGGGCATTGCAGGTGCTCTAACAATCACATCCTTCCTATCAGGAGACAAAATGTCTAACTGTGCTTGGAGCACTTTCCATTGAAAAAACACTTCAGGAGGAGTGCTGATCACACCCTTCCGTGAAAAATTACATCTACAGATAATGTGCTGTTTGTAACTTGCCAAGAACATTGCTCATAAGCAGTGTAGGAGAATCAATTCCCTCTTTAGTAGAAATGAGTATACATCCTTTTATGAAGGATGATGATATTTATATGCTGATGAATATTTTGTTATATGAGTTTGTGAGAAAAAGGTCTTTTGATTGAGGAAGTGATTTGTATGTCTTGTCTGATAATGTCTTTTCAGTTCTAAGACACATTTTGCAATACATAAGGTTCCAAACATACGGAAAAAATGAAGTTGCTAACATACATGAAGTTGCTGAACTCAGGCTGATAATATTTTACTTGTAAAGTTAGTATACTTCCTCTAAGGAACCTGCATTTGTAATCCAATGGTTTTGCAGTTATATTTTTTTGAAGTGCTTCTGAACTTGTGCTGTGTATTTCTTCAATGCCATTCACATTGATGCTGAGCTGAGGTTCAAGAGATCAAATTGTAAGATCTTTTAGTGGCTTGAATAGCAATTCAATCCTGCTTAATGTGCCTGTTATAAAATGTTAGAGGGGAGCGACTGCAATTAGTATTTTAAAATATTAATACTTATCACGCCATCTTGAAAATGAGACCGCAACTTTGTCCAAATCTGATAGTTATTATGTACTTAATAGCCAAGGAATTTTAAAATTGGCCCAAACCTGTTCTTTCTGTAGCAAGTGGTAAAACTTCAGTTTAGTCAAATAGAAGGAGGATTAGAAAACGACTTCTTGTAAAGTTCCATCCATTACCATTCAACTTCAGTAGAAATTTTCCATATGTTCTACTTGCAGGACTAGATGACTGTGTTAGAACTAATTAGAAGCACTATTCAAATATTTACTATCTAAACTTTCAAACAAATGAAAAGATTAATGAGATTCTACTGATTTTTTCAGAGTTTTTTTTTGTAGAAAAAAAAATCTATACTTTGCTAACTGAAAAATAAACCTATTAGGCCAGTGCTTATCAAAATCTCAATACCTGTCCTTAAAAATTCTGAGTAGCTATAAAGAACCACCCCTCATGCCTGAATATCTGAATACTTGTGGAAGGAACCTCAGGGACTCAAGTATTAAGGTGTCCTATGTTTTTACACTAAATCTTCAGTAAGTGCAAACTAGCTCCTGAATCTAAGGTTAGCAGCCCTGGTGTTGATTGAGGTAAACCTTTCTGGTCCTTACCCTTGTCCATGCTCTGAGCAGGAAATAGGCTCTCAGTCCCAGGATGTGGCCAGTGCTCTAGAGTTGATGTTTGTGAGGCTGTCTCACAAGTCCTGGCTTCAGCAGGGGCTCCTCAGTCTCTCTGCCTCTCTCACCCTAAGCAGCTGAGCAAGTACTCACAGGTACAGTACCAAGCTGATGGGCTGCAGACAGTCTGAAAATAAACAAACCAGAATGACCAGAACACCACAAACTGAACAACTTGAAGGGTCAGGTGAACCTGAAGCTTGTCTACAATGTGTAATATTGAACTATTATTTGTTCTCCAACTTTAATGCATATGGCATTTGTTGAAATTGATTGTAAATGACATTTTCCCTGAGTGGCAAAAGCACTGAAAGCAGTCAGATGGTTAGCAGAAATATATAGTATATTAACAGACCATGACAATTTGGTCCCATAGCTTTTCTTGCTGGCAACTGAATCAACTTTTTCAAGCTGAGCATCTTGATCTTAAGGGTCTTTTCCAACACAAACGATTCTCTGATCTAAGTGCCCTGGAAAAAATGCAAATTCTTTAGAAGTAATACTACAATTATTGTTTTTAGATGTCTTTCCCCCTCCACCTCTCCTGAGTACTACTACTTCTAATAGAATAAGTGGAAAAATATGTAACAATTTAAGTTACTAAATTACAATGTATTAGACTAAAGTTCCTTCTTTCCATGTGAGAGACCTGGCTTGTGTCTGCATACTAAACCACATTTGTATAAGCTTGAAGTGAAATCATATGTATGAGGAAATTTTTTAAATTAAGTGAGGCCGGAAGGCACAATAATTGTCATTTAATCTAACATAAGTTTTTTCTTCAGGCTAAATAGTCCACACTCTTCCTAGGATGAAGCATACTGGCCACTAACATAATAAAAAAGCTCTTTTTGCAAAATGCCTAATTTGACTCCTTTGAAAACTATTCTTGGGGTGGAGATATCTTCTGCATGTCTGAGTGGCTCTATCATGATATAAAGCAGGTGAATATCTGGCCTAAGTTGTGAGAAAGCACTAATTCACAGGCTCTGGATCTGGCTTGAAGCTTTAAACATTTTGATGACACCCTGGGAGGGAGAAAAGATAGCATGAGCATTAGCTGTAAAGCTCACTGCCATGCCAAATCAATGGGGGTTTTGCTAAATAACCCAGTAAATCATTAACGTGCTGCTGTTAAAAAAAATTCTCAATAGTAAGATGAGTCCCATTGAGTGAGATGATGCTTCAAACCATGTGAGATGATGCTTCAAAGAAATAATTTGGAGTGGTTCATTGCAGAGACTTAAATTGATGCCTTTCAACTTTGCAATGCAGGCAAAAAGAAATCAGGGTTTAGAAAAAATAATAACCAGAATCTTTAAATGATTCAGTCAACTCAGACACCTGCTACAAGTCTTATAAAAAGAGAGTGAGTAATGAGTGAACTGTTGTGGAAATCTTGGTATTTTATTGATGAAAATAGGCAAATTCTGCAGGAGATGACATTATTGATTAGGCGGACACTGAGCCTCAGGAAACCGGGTTTCAGTTCCAGTATCTGCTGCAGACTCCTATTGGTGTTGCTATCACTTCACTCTTGAGCTAAGTTTATCGTTCAATCTACAAACCCTGACTGAAACTGGAGCCACCTCATGCCCCACACAACACAAATACCCTGGAAAAGAGCCTCTTCCTCCAAGACCTTCCTGTGCTATTAAGCCACAAAAAGGAGATAGGGTTGCACAAAGCTGCACAGCAGCAGTATTGAATCCTGAAGCAGCAGTCTCCTGGTGCCCAACTCAAGGCCATTCTACTAGATCGTAACAAAGCCAAGATTTGACCTAGGTTTGCTCAGACAAATAGACGACACATCTTTCTTTGCTACTGCAGTGAAATCTTAGTTACAGGGGAATCATGAAAAGCAAATGGTCTCTTCAAATACCTTCCAAACGGAATTTTCCTATGATCATAGGAAAAGGTTTATCTTGGCTTATTTGTTGCAGTCCTTTAGGGAAAAAATGAAATAGAAGACGTTTGCTACATTTTCTGTAGCCGGCAGCACTGAAGGAGGATAATATCTTTAAAATGGTGTGGCTGTAAAACTCTTGCTTGACATATGTAATAGAGTCAAACTTCAGTCACATCTGCATATATCATTACTTGGACTGTCATGCAAGTATTTGTCCTATACTGTTCATTACTTGGAAGTGTCTTGGATATCTATCAGAATGCTGCAATCAGCCTCCAGATTTTTTTTCTCTTTTCTTGAATGCTTGGGTGCCAAGCTTCTTTCAAGTATTTCAGTTTGTGGTGAAACTATACTCAACAGCTTCTAATATTCTAAAATCAGCCAGCAGGACTTACCCTCCCTAGCATTTTCTTATACAGACAGTGGAAAAAAGATCTAGCACTTGAATACAGCCAGCAATTACAGACTGGGACCAGAGAGCTGATGTGCCAAGGGTGTAGCAATCTGAAAGACAGATTCATTGCAGATCAGACTTATGCACTAATCTTTATCCAGCAAAGTATTTAAACCTTGCTGAAGTCTTAAGTACATGCAGATGATTTCATGCTACTCCAAAAGATGAACCTAATTATGCTTTCTGCTGCGATCATTTAGAGATCATCTTTAGGGAGCTCCTCCCATTTGTCCAAATTCGATATCCAAATAGATTACAGGGGAAAATATTGCGAAAAGTTTGTTTTGCTGATAGTGAATTAGACTGAGTGGTATGTGATAAAAATGTGGTGTGATACATAAAGCACTTGCATCCCACACTGCATATGAACTAACTGCTTAAATGAATATGGTGAATTAATAATGTGGTGCAATAGCTGCTGAACAGCACGTAAATCTTTTGCTTATGTTCATCTCACACTGGAGTCATGACACATTGGAATTTAGACAGAGAAGAGCAAGGGTTACCTGCCAAAATTAACTATCTTTGTGCACTAAAAGGAAACAGTTTCCCTGCCACGCAGCAAAAGTTATGGCCTCTAAAGAACGATGTGAGTGTGAGGAGTGACCCGCCAGACAAGGAGCCCAGTTTCAGGGTTTGCTGTGGGACTTCCGTGGTCAGCAGGCTCCCGTCACTCAGGCAAGTGTTTGCTGAAGGAACCTGAGGCATTCAGGCTCTAAAACCTGCAACAAACTGAAGAAGGATTTTATTTGTGGTACTTGATGGCTTTAGCGGAATAATGATTTAAGGTATTGTCCCAAGAGAAATGAAGCAATCATTTCAGCTGAAACCTGGCTTTCTTTGTGACTATCATGGCTGCTGACAGAGGGTTTTGTTTTGTCAGATGAAACCTGCCCCTCTAGTAGGGGTGCTCAAGTTGGCTATGTGATGAAGATGAAATGTCAGTCAACTGAAGGACAGGATACTTAAGGACTTCCACATTCTAGGAAGATTTAGGTCATGGGATCTGGGGGTCTTGTGGAGCCTAGCAAGGATCCTCAGTGCAAACATTCTGATTTCAGAACTGAAATAACTGAAATAACAGAATGGGTTATTTGGTCTTCACCCCAGTATATTGTAAAACTTTAAAACAATATGTACTGCTCCAGTACTGTGAAGAGCAATCCCTGGGAAATAGAAACAATTCATCAGAAAGAGATGCAAGTTGGATCTGAACTTATCTAATGATGTGACACTACCATTGCCCTGTTATTTTGTTGTAATGGTTAAGCTCCTTCACTGTTAAAAGTGGCACCCTCTTTCATTTAAATTTGTCCCCATTCTTCTCTCAGCTGCTGTCTCATTACATCTTTCTCCAATAGTTAAATGTATCTTCAACGCCCAGAACTTTATCCACATCAGATGATTCCATTCTTAACTTTTGGTTTTTGCTTTGGTAATTTAGATAAAGTACACAAACTATGCCTACTGGTTCAAGATGTTTTTTTCTTCCTCAAACTTCAAAATTCTGCTTCCTCTCCAACTTTCCAATATCTTCTCTGAAGTGTAAAAATGGCTGCATGCAGTATTTTAGTGGTGGTGTCAGACATGTCCTAGCAAACACTGCTCTTCATTTGCAAGATGCAGAGTTACGCAGAAGCTTTGTGGCAAATAGTTTAAGGCAACGCATATGTAGAACACATTTTGAGAATACTTTAAGGACCCAAAATTGGATCCTTCTACTGGTGACAGCTCCTAAGTGCTCCCACATAGCATCCCTTAAGTAAAAGTATTTGCTTGGAACAGTACTTAGCCCATATGCAAGCTCACTGGTGGGGTGCTGTTGTTGTGACTGACTTACTATAAGGAAAAGCCTTACCCGCTCTAGAAATCCCAATGCGTAAATATGCTGCATAGGCTCCAATTTGTTTGTTTAAGGCAAAGTTAAAACACGAAAAGACAACTTTGCGCAGGTTGAGTTTTCCTTTTCCCCCTTTCCTCAGTGAGGTGGGCTGTGTTGTCATTTTGGCTGGTATTTTACACACTGGAGATGCACCAGCATGACATCGTAGTGCAAGCATCCTTCTTTCAGTGACAAAGTCCTGTGAGCATTCAGGATCTGTATTGATGCCGGGCAGTTTTCCCAGTGGGTGTCTAAGGATTTAGGAGTGCCAGGCTCACCCTTTCTCAGTGGTATTTCTGCTTCAAACTTCCTTCAGTGCTTTTTTCAAAGCTCTGCAGCAACACACTCCCATCATGGCAAAGGAGCAAAGCACTGAAAGCAAGACTGAATTTGCTGTCTTGCCTTTGTACAAAACAAGCACAGAAATTAGGAAAGATTTTTCAGGACAAGAATCTCAAGAAAAGAAAAATACTGTCATATTGGGCAGTGTGCCTGTTCCTGGAGATACTGTGGGTTTTGAAAAGCTTCTGATTTATCTAGTCTGTTTTGTAAGCCACAGGGGACTGCATGTCATGCTGCAGTTCTGCTTGCTGAGACTGAGGCTTTACCACTCTCTGCTGCTCCTGTCTGCCTGACAGTATCCCTAGGAGCCTGGTTTAGGCTGTGCATTGGGACCACAGAATGGGGGCCCTGGGAAGACCCTTTTCAGGGAGAAACTGTCTCCAGCCCTGCATCCTTGCAGCAGCACTTCTTAGGTAAACAATAAGGTCTACATGTGGTTTTGCACACTTACATCCCTACCCATCCTCTTACACACAGGCAAACTGAATATTTATCACCACTCAGTTCTTTCAGGCCTTTAAAGCGGACTGTGAACACCTCCACCACTCCCAGAGCACTGGGAGCAGCCCATTTATGCCATTTCAGGGAGTGAACAGCAGCTCCAGCAGTCTGTTTCACCCCTGTGCTTCGACAGCACTCTGTCATTGCATCAGTTGCCTATGTATATTTCTTCCCTGACAGCAGGCAGGGAATGTCTCCCCTGGCTTCCCAGACATGTAACACAAATCCACCTTCCCCTCATGGCTTGGCTTCTTATCTGTTCATGTATAGTGTACACAGTGCATGTTCATTTCTTCTTGTCCAGCTCATCCTTTGCTACTCTCAGAAGTATCTTGGTACTTCATTGCTTGAATGGACTCAGTAAAATTCCTTGGAAAGAAATGCACATCTTTTTCTTCTTCATTCATATCATATGCTCTGAAATACCCAGGTGACATACAGGAAAGAGTGAACTCAGCTCTTCAGCGAGAGCATCGATGGAGAGCTTTGGCAGTAAGTGCTGCAAAGCAAGCTTGCACATGCTACCTCCACGCAAGTATACACCTGCAAACCTAAAGCTAACATGCACCGAAAATCAGGCTTATGTGGTGCAGGGAGGTTGGAAAGATAGATTATGTAAGCAGGTCTCACTTAAAGTGCACAATCCAGCGTGAGAACTCGTTGGCAGATTAGGGAGTGCAATTTGTATGAACTAATGGTCTAGCAAAAACTTATGCTGCAGAAGGAAACTTTGAGGTTCGTGCATGTCTTATGATGGGTGGTTCGAAGCCAGAGGACATAAAGCTACCTCCTGCAAAGTCGAGACCTGCTGGAGGTTTTGAAAGGTCTCCCATATAGGGGAGAAAACAGGATTAAACAATCCATTTATTCATATATGCTCCAAATGATTAATGGAATCCAAAAGATTACACAGAGATTGCAACATACTGCCTGAAACTAGTAGTGGTGCATTCAGTGAGGAACTGCTGAGGCCAAAGTAACCACATAGCTTCTGAGTGTCTTGGAATATGAATCTCCTCCTAAAAAAAAGAAATACAGCTTTTCTTTCTGCATGCCCAGTAACCTAATGGATTACCAGCTTTACTGGTCATCCCAGAAACCTGTTGGGAGGGGAGTCCTTGAAGGCAGTACCACTTATTCACAGCAAAGGAATGTCTTTGCCTAGCTTGCCCTGAGTGTGGTGTGCAGGGTGAAGCTTGCAGTTTGTGTGCATCATTACTTAGCCTGGAAAAGACCTTTAAAATCACTGTGTCCAACCAAATCCTGTGGCACTACTGTATTTTTTTTCCCCAGGACAGGAGAAAAACTTGCTTCTCTTGATACCTTCTGATCCACCTGTACAGCTAGGAGAAATGTAGGATTTTGTTCTCTCCTACATGAAGAGCCTGAAAGGCAGATTTACTTCACTAGAAAGCATTTAATCATGGGACTGTGATCTCATTTGGAGTGGATATAGCAATCCCTCTCCTTCCACATAAGCATTGCATTGAGTAGCTAAGACTCAATGAATATCATAGAGGGAGAGAAAACTTGCATGCCTCCTCACTCCAGGGAGTGGGGCTGTCTGTGAGGAATAGGAACTGGGGTTAGCAATAGGATTTAAATGCACTCGTGTGCTCTTAACCTAAGGACTATATAACCCTTCCCCTCAACCAGATGCTTCTCCTGCAGTTACGACCAGCCTGGACTTTTTAGTCATGGTACAATTCACTGCCACTGAGCTGATCAAATTATCACAGTGTCTGGTTTACAATATCACTGATTAAGTCACAGAGGAGGAAGCTAATTATAGAGGAGCATGCTATTTGCACACAGGGATGCTGGAGCAAGCTCCGCAGGAGGCAGATGGAAGTATTTTGAAAGAAAAAAAAATGGGAAAGGCATACGGCAGCGAAAAAATTTTTGTAGGGAATGATACAGCTCTTCTTTCTCTTGAGGCGTTTCTTCTGTATGGCAGAGATGGTTTGAGAAACACTCTCAGAATCTGAGGGTACAATTCCAAGAAGTTGCTTTAATTTTATTACTGGACATGTGATCATTATGCTACAGACTAGAATAGCTCAAGCTTGGCTTTAATGTCAACATGTCAATGTATTCATCACTGAACAAGCATTACATAATTACACTGAATCACAAGATTAGAATATAAGGGATTTTTTTGGGCAGGCAGGGGTATTTTAATACAGAGTGATCTAATTTTTATTGATCCTTCTTTCTTTAACATGTTTAAGGGTAAGCATGCTTAGGAGCCAACCACATCACAAAAACAAGGTCTGGAGTCAAACGGAGGAGAGCTGTGGCACAGCCACACTGTGGGTACTTGCTCAGAAAAATCACTGAAGCAAATGGAACCAATAACTATGTACAGTGCCCTTGAAGTGGAACATTTTAAATGCAAAACAATCTCATATTGTACTTAAAACTGACATTTTCTACAATGACCAAGTGTGATCTCACATTCCAACTTTACAATGGGAAGTACAAATTTCCAGAATGTGAATCTGGCATTGACTTACTTTGTCTCTTGTGTGATGGCTTATAAAGGGGTGTAATAAAGAACTGTTAATACAACATCTTTTAACCCCATTTGTATGTATGTTAAGGCCAGAGAAAAATGCAGGGCCAGTGAAGGTTAACTTGCTTTATAAATCCTGTGGAATAAAGCTTTCTGACTTGTCACTGTAAGATTAAATAAAAAATGGTCTGTTGACCAAGAATTCATGGGAATGCTGCTTTGACAGCTTTTCTTGCAAAAGCTGGCAGAGTTTAGCTCACAAACTGTACCACGCTACCTTTCTTAGAGAAGATTAACAGACAAGGGGGGCTGAAGTGACTTTCTTATAGGACGTATATGAATCCCCTGCAGTCACATCATTAAACGTCCAGTAGGTCAGCAGAAGTGCAGATAGCACAAGCAGAAGGAGGAATCGGATTACTCCACTTTGGCTAGTTCTGGAAGGGCATTTAGCAGACCATTTTCAGTTTGACAGGATAAGTTAGCACAGTAGGATGGGAGGAAGGCCGTAATTTCCTCTCTGTGGGAATGACCATTGAGAAATCAGGTTGTAGGAGAGGTATAAGCATCTACTTTGTGAGAGTGGACTTTGAAACAGGACTCAATTATTTTGTCTCTGCTTATAGAGGGCCTAAGTGGCAGTCACATGGATTCTAAGATTTTTTTTTTGTTGTTCACAGACTGGTAGGTAATTTTTTGAAAGAAGAATGGGGCTAAGGAGTAGGATATGTTGTGTGAATTACCTCTCTCTGGGGTATCAGTAATACCACATCTTCCACATCCTCACTGAAAGCCTGAGCTACCAGCAGACTGTTGCTGCTCACGGCACAACACCCTTGCCTGGGATGCTGAAGATGAGACAGAGAGACAGGCTGTCAGCATGTGTTCACACAGAGGAAGGAACAAACTGCTTGGAAAAAAAAAGCATCTGAGGTGCCATATATCCTTCTGCTGGCATAACTTTAGCTTTGTTTGGACCCACGTAGAACTTGGAAATGCCTGGTGGGAGCATCCTGGAGCCAGGGTAGTCTTTGGTTCTTACAGAGGAACTGTGGTGGAGATGTCGTGGTTTAACCCCAGTCAGCAAGTAAGTACCATAGAGATGCTCATCCTCTCCCCTGCCTCCCTCAGGGGAGCAGAATCAGAAACAAAAAAGTACACCTTGTGGGTTAAGAGCTGTTTAATGATTGAAAGAAAACAAAAAATAATAATAATGATGATAATGGTAGTAATAACAGATTTAAAGGATCTCCTCCAACTACAACTAATACAATTATTTGTATTATGATTCTATGAATTATTATGAAAAAGAGACAGAGAGAAATAAAATCCAAGAAAAAACAAGTGGTGCACGATAGAGCTGCTCACCAGTCACTGACTGATGCCCAGTCAGTCCTCAAGCATGGATTGGCACATCCCAACCAACTCACTCCATTTTACAGACTGAGCATGACCTTCTAGGGTGTGGAATATCCCTTTGGCCAGTTTGGGTCAGCTGTCCTGGCAATGCTCCCATCCCAGCTTCTTGTGCAACTCCTCGCTGGCAAAGCAGGGGAAACTGAANACAAGCAGAAGGAGGAATCGGATTACTCCACTTTGGCTAGTTCTGGAAGGGCATTTAGCAGACCATTTTCAGTTTGACAGGATAAGTTAGCACAGTAGGATGGGAGGAAGGCCGTAATTTCCTCTCTGTGGGAATGACCATTGAGAAATCAGGTTGTAGGAGAGGTATAAGCATCTACTTTGTGAGAGTGGACTTTGAAACAGGACTCAATTATTTTGTCTCTGCTTATAGAGGGCCTAAGTGGCAGTCACATGGATTCTAAGATTTTTTTTTTGTTGTTCACAGACTGGTAGGTAATTTTTTGAAAGAAGAATGGGGCTAAGGAGTAGGATATGTTGTGTGAATTACCTCTCTCTGGGGTATCAGTAATACCACATCTTCCACATCCTCACTGAAAGCCTGAGCTACCAGCAGACTGTTGCTGCTCACGGCACAACACCCTTGCCTGGGATGCTGAAGATGAGACAGAGAGACAGGCTGTCAGCATGTGTTCACACAGAGGAAGGAACAAACTGCTTGGAAAAAAAAAGCATCTGAGGTGCCATATATCCTTCTGCTGGCATAACTTTAGCTTTGTTTGGACCCACGTAGAACTTGGAAATGCCTGGTGGGAGCATCCTGGAACCAGGGTAGTCTTTGGTTCTTACAGAGGAACTGTGGTGGAGATGTCGTGGTTTAACCCCAGTCAGCAAGTAAGTACCATAGAGATGCTCATCCTCTCCCCTGCCTCCCTCAGGGGAGCAGAATCAGAAACAAAAAAGTACACCTTGTGGGTTAAGAGCTGTTTAATGATTGAAAGAAAACAAAAAATAATAATAATGATGATAATGGTAGTAATAACAGATTTAAAGGATCTCCTCCAACTACAACTAATACAATTATTTGTATTATGATTCTATGAATTATTATGAAAAAGAGACAGAGAGAAATAAAATCCAAGAAAAAACAAGTGGTGCACGATAGAGCTGCTCACCAGTCACTGACTGATGCCCAGTCAGTCCTCAAGCATGGATTGGCACATCCCAACCAACTCACTCCATTTTACAGACTGAGCATGACCTTCTAGGGTGTGGAATATCCCTTTGGCCAGTTTGGGTCAGCTGTCCTGGCAATGCTCCCATCCCAGCTTCTTGTGCAACTCCTCGCTGGCAAAGCAGGGGAAACTGAATAAGTATCTTATGGGCAGCACTACTGAGCGACAACCAAAACGTCAGTGTGTTACCAACATTATTCTCATACTGAATCCAAAGCACAGCACTGAACCAGCTACCAGGAGGAAGATTAAATCTATCCCAGATCAAACCGTGACAGGAAGGAACATCAGTAGCTGATATCTAAGCATTTGGTACATTGCAACACAGAGTCTGAAGTGAACAAAGAATGAGCCTAACATATTTTTCTAGCTAAAGGTAATTAATTGTTATTAATTAGTGGGAAACTCCTGGCATGTAGAATGCCAACACCCTAATGGATTACTCCTGTGTCTGTGCCAGAGAGGTATCCACTGGTGCCAATTTGTGGCAATACTCAGAGGTCTCCCTCTGTGTGAGTTGTTGCTCCTCAGGTATCTCTTCTGCTAGTGAAGGTCTCACTTGTCTATTAGAGATGCTTGCAAGTCCTGATAACAGCCATACGACCTGTGTAATCTCTAGATTGATGTGTCCAATAGTGCTTCCCTTTGAAGTGACCTGTGGAGCACTATAAACTATTAATTGGAGTCAATTTTCTCTCACAATAGCTCGTATGGGGCTATGTTTGGGATTTATGCTGGAAACAGTGTTGATAGCCCAGGGATATTTTCAACAGTGCTGACCAGTGCTTACACTGNTGTAAGAGATTTCTGCCTCTGTGATGATTGTGTGGGCTTTTATAGACATAAGAACCACGTCTTTTGGTCAAGAATATTTCTTTCATCTCTTCCCACATTTGCTTTCCATATTAAGATGTAGATTCTTAGCTGGGGGCCTGAGCCCTTTTGGCATCAGCGATACCCCATGCTGGGCCTGTGACCCGCCCGAGTTATCTCTTGCATGTGCACCAACCATCTGTGGTAGAGAGAGGGGGTAGACATGTCCTGCCACAACAGGGTACCTTGGGAATGATGGCATTTGTTTTCCCAAGTAAACTCTACATGTGGAGGAGCTCTGCTTTCCTGGGCATGGCTGAGCACCTACCTGCCCATGGGAAACGGTGAATGAATTCCTTGTGTTGCTTTGCTTGTGTTCACAACTTTTGCTTTACCTATTTTAGGGTCTTTATCTCAACCCATGAGTTTTCTCACTTTTACCCTTCTGATTCTCTCCTCCACCCCACTGGTAGGGGAGTGAGTGAGCAGCTGTTTAGGGCTAAGTTGTTGGCTGGGATCAACCCATGACACTGAATAAGTGTGCGACTCTGCCACAGGGGTAAGAAAAAGATGTCATGTCCAGTTGTGGCAAAGCCAGCATTCTAGGTGATAAAACAGATACCAGTTTTCAGCTTTATTCCTTCAGTACTGTAAGTTGCAAGACACCTGGAATATAAGCTTGAAAAGAAGGCACGCTTGATTATTGTGTCCTAGTATTTACTTTCTGAACTGGTCTAAGGAGGATGTTTAAATGCTGAGAACAGGCCTGCTTAGATGTTCATAAGAGTCTCAGTATAAAATCCTAATGAGCAATAATCTGTCTCTAATTCCTCTAATGTAGTCTCTGGTCTGAATGATAGCACTTGTATTACTTTCTACGAAGCAAATTTACCTCCCGCAATTCATTTGACTGTAATTCTTTTGCAGTTTATATTTGGCTGGTTTTGTTTTATTTTTAATAGTAACTCTATCTAAGCACAGATACATTTCCTTTAAAAAACCCCTAAACATATTTAAATAGTACTGAAATAAGATTCTTCTAGCTGCAGCTATAATAACACCTCTAATGTTTAACAAGCCACAAGAATTGGAAGAATAGAATAATTTACTTGGCTCATAAAAGAGCAGAAGTAGTTACATAAAATGAACATATCAGTCTGCTGTTATTCCTATTCCACGCACCTCCCTGTGGCTTATTTCATTTTAGGCTTATTTTTATTTTTTT
>VYZQ01013726.1:10287-24001 GCA_013400655.1 Mystacornis crossleyi | reverse complement strand
AAGAAGTGCTGTGGCTGTGACTGTGTCAGATCAAACTTGCATGTATGGATGGGTCTACGCACTGTACTGAGAAAGATCAACTGAGAACTGGCAGCTTGCCCTTTCTGCTGTAAATCAGTTGTGGTATTTGAATATGAGACAAGAGAAAGAAAGAAGTTGTTCCCTCGAAATCTAGGTTTAAAGGAAGTCTAAACTTATCTATAATATTGAAAGCACCATGATACATCTGGAGACTGACTATATAGCTGTACTGTCAGACTTAGCGGTTCACCCAGACTTTACAGCTCAACTCTTAACTTCAAGATCAGAAAGTATAGGCAACTAGACTGTGACCGTACTCAGAAGGAATGTGTGCAATAACCTGTGTAGGTACAAACCCAGTGANAGACTTAGCGGTTCACCCAGACTTTACAGCTCAACTCTTAACTTCAAGATCAGAAAGTATAGGCAACTAGACTGTGACCGTACTCAGAAGGAATGTGTGCAATAACCTGTGTAGGTACAAACCCAGTGATTTGGAAGTAGCTGGAGGAGGAGGAGTCCTAACGGGGCAGTTTATAAATGCAAATTATAAGATTATATGCTAATAAGCTTCCAGTCTGGTTGTTTAAGTCAGAAACCCAGCATCATACTAGGTTGTACACTTTGTTTTTATCTGAGACCTGGTCTCAGGCAGGCAGTGGAATGGGATGTAAAGCTCTGTATCATAGTTCTGGCATCACTTCCACTGAAATACCGCTTCTGGGGTATTCACATAACAATTTTGATCATATTTATCTTTTATTTAGATGTGTTTTGATTAGATAAGCAGTAATAATTATTTCAGTCCTTCTCCAAGTTAACTATGTTCACTCATGTTTAATACAAGCATCTAAACTGCTGGTAATTGGTAAAAAGGAAAAGAAGTGTAGCTGCTGGATCTTGGGTTTTCTGTGGCTGTATAACCAAAATGATTTTAAAAAGAAGTCCTGCGTTGTTGCTAAATTTACAGACTGAAGAAAATTGCCATGAAACTATCTTACTACCAGTTTCTGTTCTCAGACCAATTTGTCAAGCATATCCTCCATCTGTTTCCTGATTTGAGTATTTCTTTTTTTTTTTTTACCTCCTCCTCCCAGTGCATCCCAAATTAAAAACCATTTCAGTTAACTTTTTTCAGGAAAAAAAATGCAATAAGTATCACACATGAATGTCTTTTTAAAAAATAAACAAAACAAAGCCAAAACTGACTCAATTGCAACTTCCACAATTTTATTCCCATGTCTTTCTTTTAACTTATCAGATTTAGTGTGGATAACATTGCTAACCCTTCTCTAAGGGAAGACTCATGGACTCCTAGAGAGAAATGATAAGGTTTTGTGGTTTTAGTTTGTTTGGTTTGGGTTTTTTTTGTTTTTTGTTTTTTGGGTTTTTTTTACTTTAAAAGTGAGGAAAATCACAGAGGAATTAAGGATCTGAAGGGGTAAGTGTGCAAATGTAAAGGACACTTGGCTTCCTGTTGCAGTGGGGTGGCTGCAACCTTTCCCTGGGAGACAGCCTTGGCCCGTGGAAGAATCAAGGAGACGATATTTGATAGATGTTTTCAGATTTTATTCCCCCTGGCCGCACATGGCCGGAGCCCGGCAAGGACTCCGACAGCGACTGCCCCCAGAACAGGTCTGGAACAACTCCCCCGGGGTCCTGTGAACACTCCCTTAAGTACAGGATTCCCGCGGGCTACATTCAAACTGACCAATCGGGGACAGAGTTTGGGGTACACATGACCAGGGAACAGGGACAGAGAAACCCCGTGCCCCACGCATCCACTCATGCCCATCCCCCCCACGGGGGTCACCTCTTCAGCTTCCCATTTTCAACAAAACTTCAGGAACTTTCACTTTTTAAAATAACTTCCTTACGTACTTTGGGTCAGTGATTTGTGTTACATGGGAGGTGTTGGCAGTAGAAATAGCTCTAGGCAAGCGTGATTCCCTGCCAGCAACAAGGGAGGGTTGGAATGCTGTAAGGAAATCCAGCTGTGTAACTGTAGCTGCACTAAGTGGTAATTGGCATTCCTGGTGCATTGGTATGTCGAATGTAAATACTGCTCGTTCAGGTGAGCAGCTATCAAGTCTGCTTCTTTTAATGTGGAATTTAAACACCAGCTCGAATTCTAGAGTTCAATGAACACAGAAGAAAACTGTGGGACATGTAGCTTCTTTTACTAAGGCAGGTATTTGAATGAATTCTCTTCTCAGCCAAATCGTTATTCATATACTGTATACCTTATTTCAAGATCACTAGTTCAGATTTATTTCAGCTAATTTGTTAAAGACAAACAGTGTCATTTTGTGTTTTTGGGAAATGCCTCTCACTTGTTTCTGCAAAGCTGAGGGTTGTTTTAGAATTATGTCATAAAAAGAAGTTGAACTCTTTAGCAGAAGTGAGTTTGCAGTGATGTAGGTTATCATTATTAATGATAATAATGATAAATAATGATAACTATTGTGCTAGTGCTAGGGACTCTGAAGAATGAAGTCATGGAATAAACAAACAAACACAAAATCTGTGCATACCTGGTATTTTTGAGTGGAAGAGCTTACAGATGTTGCTGCTTACCCTTCAGATCAGAGGAGAGGGCAGGTTCCCAGTCATCTAAGCTTTGTACCAGTGTTCATGTGCTCAGGCTTGTGGATTTAAGAAAACAGACCTATGGAAAAAATTTCAGACATGATTTTTTAAAGAAGAGATTGAAAAAAACCAGCTAAAAAATAAGTTCCTAATAAATCTTCTTAGCATTCAAGAATAATTCAAATGCAAGAATAGAAGAAAACCAAGATTTATCTGCATGTTTTGCATTTTTTCTACTTGTCCTACTTGTGTACATCTAAATGCACAGATATTTAGATGGCACAAAAGGAAGCTTGATTATGACTTTCATTTGTAAAACTTGGTTACTGTCAGTGCAGTCCTGCAATGCTGTGGTAAGGAAAGGCTTATTCATATCTACATGGAAAAGGTGTATAAATTAATTAAAGGTATGAACATAATGTTTTAAACTGCACTTTTCGTGTGATTTATGATTCTTAAAATGCATTGTGCTCCATAGTATGTTCATACAACTAACACATTGTGCGTAGTTACATAGTGGTGATGGATTTGCTTTAAGTAGTTGAAAAAGTCAGAAATAGACAATAGTTGCTTATTGGTAATAAAAATCTCACTCAGTTTTAATCTTTTCATTTGGGGAAAAAAGGGGTTTTCAGTGGGAACCATGGCTGCCTGAATCTATCTTTTTGCTGTGAATTATTTCATGAAATTGTTTATTTTTTTAGGACTGGTCATGTACTTAGTTAGCAAGTGTGTATGTTTAGGTGGAAAACAGTTTTCCACTGGGAAGCTGGGAACAAAAGCTGGTCAAATCATTGAACATTGCTATGTTGATAGCTTTGTTAGTTTTTAAGATGCTGCTTTGCCTAAAATACATGTCAATTTGAAGTGGTTTTATTTTAACATGGTGTAAATAAGAGGCAGTTGTATTCTCTGCAATAGTCAGATTGAGTACAGAAAAAGCTACTAGTGAGTCTCAGAATTAATCCAAACTTACTGCCTCTATCTTGATGTATACAGGATATAAAAATATCCCCATATTCCTCAGGTATAGTACTAGGTATAATAGATGCCTTTTGTTGGGAAACCCTGGAGTTCTTCATCTCTGCCACAACTGTTGCATAATGTATGCTATATAAATATATTTGCTTGCATAGGGCTTGATACTTTGACTTGTTGGTGTTTTGTCTGGTTCTGTGGATCTGCTGTATGTCAAGGATGCTATTTATGTTTTTGTTACCAAAGCTTGAAAAGCAACATCGGAAACACTTCTGTAACCGTCAGTAATAAGGTGAATAAAATATATAGTAAAAATAGCATTAAATACTGTTTTCTTTCCAAGAGAAAGTGGAATAGTTTGACTAAGTAGAGCAAAATAAATGATGGAATGTGTCTTTTTAATATTTGATACAAAATTTAATCTCTTCCAAAAACACAGAAATACCCACTAAATAGCTCGATTCTTGGTGTGTATTTGAGCTGTCACTGGAACTTACTGAGGGTTTGTCATTTTCATGTTGACATGCAAGCTTTTAAGGGAGTGGAGTTAAGTATTTTAAACAGAATTGCTGATGACATGTTGCTGGGCCTGACAGCTTCCAAAAGTACCTAAGGACTTTGGTATATTCTTTGCCTTTCTCATCTGCGTGGTCTCTGCACAAGTAGAAGGATGGATGCTTTCACTGTAACAACTGTTATTATTGCTAAGTGTATATGAGGTTAGCATTTTTGAAATAATGTTTTGTCATTAATTTAATCAAATTTTCTTAAAGAAGTATGTTGTTTTTCTTAAGGTGAGGTTACAGTGCAAACTGGAGATCTGTTGCCATGTAAGATTTGTGGAAGAACTTTCTTTCCAGCAGCACTGGTAAGTGGTGTGAGCACTGCTGGCTTTTAGATTTGATAAGTTGATATGAAAGTTTAGCAGTGTTCACTATAGCTAAATAAAATCTAATAAATCACTATAGCTAAAATATAGCTAGATATTAGCTTATAGGTGCTTTGTTTCAGTAGAGGTTTTGGTTTTGGGTTTTTTCACCCCAAGTAATTACTGATTCCAGTTGTCTCAGTTTTGAAGCCCTTTCGAAGGGGGTTAATTTTATTTTAAGATTTCCATCATTTTCTGAAACACATGCCTCTAAAAGCATCTTCTCTAGGGTTACAGAATCAATCCTTATCTTCTGCAGTTTTAAGTCTCAGCTAGTAAATGAAGTGTTTTGTTAGCCATCTCCAAAACTCTCTTCCCCATTGTTAATAGAAATTGGTCTTTCCTTAAATGTGAATGTGAATTTCAGACACCTGTGATTTGTTTTGCCACTCAATGCAAATGCTGCTTACCTCTCATCAGTTTATTACATGCAAGGAACAGATATAGCTGCCTTCTACTTTTCTTATTACCCGTGTTTTTGTTACTGTGTATTTTTTGAATTCCTGTAGTTCTATTTTCAAGATAGTGGCTGGCATAAATGTTTGAGTGAAAACAGTCTGAGCTTATTCATCAAGACTTGGGCCTTTTTTGCTAATTTTTATATCAAGAAAGAGGGAAATAATGTGTTAATAACTTCTGTTTTCAAACTAAGTTCTATGCTCTGCTTTTATTTTGCTTTTGCTGGTAGAAAAAGCATGGACCCATTTGCCAAAAAACGTCTGCCAAGAAAAGGAAGACATTCGATTCCAGCCGACAGAGAGCAGAAGGAACTGACATTCCCACAGTAAAACCTCTTAAGCCACGAGTATGTTATAATTTACTCTGAATGTGAACATTTTAGGCAAACTATGTATGCATTTTAATAAGGCTTATTTCTGCTGGCAATTTGTGTTAATTAGATGAACTAAAATCTGGAAGAAGTCTAACTATGATGTTATATACTAAAATAAGGTGCATGCTTAGCTTCAAGTAGAAACTTCAAACATAAAAAGCTTTCTTTTTTGCCTCTTAGCCAGAACCACCAAAAAAACCTTCTAACTGGAGACGAAAGCATGAGGAATTTATAGCAACTATACGAGCAGCCAAAGGACTTAATCTTAAAGACGGTGGAAAACTACCTCCACCGCCTCCACCATCATATGACCCTGGTATGTAAAACAGTCAAGTTCCTTACATACTTTTTTTAAGTTAATATGTAGAAATTTGAATTGAAAAGGAATTTGTTGGAATACAACATTCATAGGTTCTTGAAGATCTATCTACTATCCCTGTGCAGATGCTGGGTTGTGACTGTGGGTCTGGCTGGCTCACATCCTGTGTAGCTTACAAAGCCCGTGACTTTGTTTTTAATGTGTGCCAGGGTAGCTGTGGCCAGCTTGCAGCTTGATACGGTCTTGTAAACCATAGGCTGGACAAGTTGTTTCAAAACCTTGTTTGTGCTCACACCAGTGGAACCGCTCAGAAATAGCAGACTGCCTTTGTAATTAGCTGTCACCCACAACATATTTACGTTGTGGGAATGCACTTTTGTGTTCTTCAAATGTAATCTCTCCCATTTCTTGCTGAATTCCCATTTGGTTTCATGTATGCAGTGTATGCCTTAATTCCTCATGTAGTGGGGGTACTTGTGTTTTGGGTATGTGAGATGTGTGGAGTTTGAATTATCAAGGACCTGACAATCCTTGGGAACCTTCAGAACTGAGACTGGATAAAGTGTTCAAGCAGTCTGATGTGAATGAGAAGGAAATGCACTGTTCATTTAACTTCTGGGGTATGATAATAGGTTGAAGAATATATTTCTTCCTCTTGTCCTAAGAGCTAAACCATTTGATCAGCTTAATGGCTCTTTTCAGAAAGACTGGGAAAAAATGTTTGCTTTTGCCTGTCTGTCGTCAAGTGAGGATGTAAAGTGTTCCCTACCTTGTTTCTCTACAGGAGATGTGTTAGTCCAGTATTAGGATTGTAATTGCTCATTCACCGTAAGAAGCTGTATTATTCAGCATTCTTTACGTATCATCTTGAAAAGCCATATAGCTAATCTTGAAAAGTAAAGCCATCTTAGAGTAAAGCCAATGGCTAATAGCTATTGCTGTGGATAGGAATCACAAGGCTTGATCATGGAAAGAATCATTAATAATCTATATAGCATATCTGTTATCTATCTCGTTATAGTTGGTTTTAGTCTCCTGGCTTTGTCCTGCTGCAGTGGGTAAGACTTAGGAAGAGGAAACAGGAACGAAGAGACCATGCACAAAATGATCAGTGAATGCTCTTACAAATAGAGCAGAGGCAGCTACTGTTGCTCCTTTTCCACTTCTCATGTAGGAGAGAGAGAAGATTGTGCATGGTACCGTGAGAATATCCATCCTCTCCTAGTCTTTAGCACGCTTGTTTCTAACAAGCAGTGAGTCTTTTTCCTTTTAATAGAAAGAATCTCGTATTCATATTTTCTACTTAACTGCTCTGAGTTGGCAAATAAACCGTATTGCTGCTTCTTCCATCTCCTCTTCCAGTTTTTCTGAGGAAGTGCAGAATAGCCACAGCTTGTTAAGAAGGACAATAAGTCACCCTGACTTTGACTGTGTATGTGTACTGCTCTCTTATTTTGATTAGTTTTTTTGTAAAGCTTACATTGAATCCTAGAAGTTCTTCTGGATAGTATGAGCAGTACTTTCAGATAGCCTTAGGATTTGGCTTTTATATTTTCAGACCCTGTACTGGTTTAGTGTGTAACTCTAAAATTTCACACAGCCTGTTAGCTACTGTTAGACATAACAAACCCTCTCTGGGCCTGGACTCAATGACACCTTGTTGTCCCAGGCCCTGAAATATGTAAACTAAGCCTCGGGGGAGAGGGAACAAACTTGGGGTAATTACATAATTATCTGAAATTGTAACTGGAGAATTAACCCTGATATGCAAATGGACCAAACTTAAAAAAGTGTGAAAAACCCGTGACCCATCGTCCATCTTGGGTGTAGCCTCTTGGCTGCCCAAGGTGTACCTTTGAAGGCCCTTCAAATAAATACCTGCTTTTATTCTCTTAATCTTGTCTAGCCTCTGTTTTCAGGTAGCCACTTCAAGGCATCAGTCAGGTATCTGACTGGCACTATGTCTTTTACAAAAGGGTGAAGTACAATTCCTGATTCTTAACATTATACATTCATCCTCTACAGTCTGATGCATTTGTGGGCTTTGAAAGTTTTCTGTAGGAACTGAGCTCTGCACCAGCCAGAAATGGCATATTATCTAGGGGCTTTCACAGATGCTTTCTTAACTTTTTTTTCTCTTTTTTACTTTCTTTGGAACAATTTTGGTTTGACTACATAGATACTACAATTCTGTTTCTGAATTTTTTGTCTCTTAAGGTATAGCTGATGTTCGAGTGTTCTGACAGTAGTGGAGTATATGTTAAATAAATAAATAAAAAATTGTTGTTTTACCCCATAAGATTCCCATGCTGTCACTTCTCTGTGTTCTTCCTGTGTCCCTAGCTCACACTTCTTGGGTCACAGTTTATGGTTTGATGGCTATTACATCATTTAACTTACTCAAAACTGTCTATTAATTTTTAGAAGGACAAGTATTTAAGCCAGATCTACGACATTTGGATTAGTAACATGTAATCCGAAATTTATTTTAGATTTTATAATATCTAATTGTAATTTTGGAGGTAGTGACTGTTGAATTTCACCTCATTTTCTTCAATACATTCCTAAAATGACCTAGAAACATGCTAATTTAACCTGCTTTGCCGATATCAAGCTTAGTTAAGTTGAAGCTTACATGGTTTTGAATACTCTTATCCAGGGCGTACAACATCAGTATCTCTAGGTGCTGAAATACCTGTCTGAAACTGCAGTCCCAACATATAATTTTCCAAGGGTACTGTAATTTAAAGTGTGTATTTCCAGCATACAGATGATGTATCTTTTAATATTTTAAGCATTTATGTAGCCCATTCTGTTTTTTCCCCAATGAGAGTAATATTTCCTGCATGTAATACTGTTTGCAATGTGCCTAAATTAATCTTGCAGAAGTAATACAGCCACCAGTTACTTTCTTTTGCATGTCTCTAGAGATAGCTCCTCATTTTGGTTGAATTTCTTCAGATTCTTTTTGTTATATTTATGTTTTGGGTTTGTTTTTTTTAAATGATCACTTCCAGTATTGCAGTTAGTATTTCTCAGTTATTTCAAAATTGCCAGAGGAAACTGATTTTGTTATCTTTTGCTGCTTGTGTGGAAAAGGTTTTAATGTATTTAATTATATTTTAATGTATCTTGAACAAACTGAACTGTTTGTGATTTTTTTTTTTAATTGTTTTTTTGTTTAGTTTTTTCTCCACTTCCTTCCTCCTAATGTCTCTGCCATGTCCTTGTACTTCTTTGGCTACCTTCTCTGCAGAACAGTATCTCTTAAAGTGTTTCTGATTTTGCTTAGGTTGTTTCTAATCCTCAACTATTCGTATCCATCAAACGAGAAACATCTTTTGTGTTACATGTGGATGATATTCTTTTACCTAGCAATCTGTATTTCATTTTCAGATTCAAGAAGCCATAATTTCCCCTGGAGGAGAGGCTGGTCTTCAAAAGGCTTTAAAACACTCTTATTTTAAAAACATATTATTAATGTTAGATTTTTGTGTTTTTAAGATTACATTCAGTGTCCATACTGTCAAAGGAGATTTAATGAAAATGCAGCTGACAGACACATTAATTTCTGTAAGGAGCAAGCTGCCCGTATTACTAATAAGGGGAAATTGGCAGCTGATACCAAAGGGAAGCTTCCTACTCGAACACAGGTGAGCTATAACACTTTTCTTAACTTGTAACTTGCATTCCACGTCAAATGAAGCTTGTTAAATAGTGTGTTGCTTTTAAAGGGAATTAACTATTTTATTCTGTAGTTTTATTATTTGCACTGACTGAAATTAGACACCAAATGTGGACAAGGCTTTTGCTTTCTTAAACTGCAGAGACCTAAGTCAGGTGGCAGCAGTTGCAAAGCCGAAACCAGTCATAAATGTAATTGAGAAATGTGCAAATGACAGATAAAGATAGCAGGAGGAAATAGAGATGTGGCTTTTGTAAAGGAAGTTGAATTTCTGTTGTGCTAGTTTCTGAATCCAATTAAAGACTGTTGCTTAAGGGGCAAACAAAGGTACCTGACTACAGGACATCTGACAGCAGTATATTGGCTGATTAGAGGCTTTAGGGGGATTCGGGTGTATTACACAGTATTTTGATTCAGTGCAGGGACTAGTCCAGACCACACAGGTGAAAGTAAGATTTGGATTTGAAAGATGAAATAGTTCTGCCCTTGAGTATTGTTTTTTAAAATTAATTGGTAATGATATGATACTTTTAATCTTAACTTTAGCTTAATTCCAGCTATGGAAAAAGATGATAAAAGCTGTCAAAAAGCAAAAAATGCAGAGAGACATACAGTAGAACAACAAAACAAAGCCACTAAGTTAGAGAATGTTTCCTGCTAGTATCATCTGTAAGTATTAGAAAACAGACTATCAGAAACCATTTGCATGTTCCCGTACCAGAAACAGGTTACCTAGTAGGAAATCATCATCTGTTCTCCCACAGTACCTGAAAGAACTGTTGTGTTATATAGATAGCTTGATTTAATTGCTTAAATTTCTAGGTTGTATTTTGTTACAGTACAAACCTGCTGCAGTTAAGAAGATGCCTTCTGTAGGATCAACACCATCACCATCATCACGCTTACCACAGCCAAGTGGTGTTAGCAAAACTGTTGTAGGTATGAAGTTAATGTTATGAATTGTTCCGTTTCCTTTCTAAATATTTGTTCTCAAACTATGCAGTAAAAATTGATTATTTATTTGATATAGTTGTTTGTAAAATCTCATTTAAAGTTGGAAGGAGTGCTGATTGCCATCTATCTAAAAGGACTCTTGAGCACTTAGGATTCTGGTTTATATATTAGATCAATTTTTTTTCTGAATCAAATATGAAAAATCTTTCAGTGTATTAATGCATGATTGTATCTAATACTGGTCTCTCACCTGAAATTTATCTGATGTTTAATTCTGTAACTAACTTGTATGCTGAATATGATCTTGAATTGGTGAAAATGCATAGTCAAGGCATGAATATTATAATTATGCAAACAGTGATCTAATTTGTGTTTCAGATATCATCGAATATCAAACATGTTCTGTTTGTACATACTTTGACTTCTCTTGTCCTTTTTTTCTGAGGAAAGTAATTGAGATACAGTATTTTTTCTTAGAATAAAACACTGTCTCAATTACATATTTTCTATAAATTTTTTGAAACATTTTTTCTTTTTGTATTATCTTGATACTGGCTCATATCTTTGTTTCTGGAACTCTTGTTTTGAATTTTGCAATGAAAATATTTTAAATAAATTGTATCATTTCAGCAGCAAAATCTTATATTTTCTTATATTTTCTTATATTTTCTTATATTTTCTTATATTTTCTTATATTTTCATGCTTACTTTCAACTGCAAGGTGCCTCTTCAAGTAAAGCACTGTCTTCATCTGGATCCAGTGGGAGCAAAATTCAGACCTTATCACCAGGTCATAAAAACTCACTGGGAATGGTGAACCCACAAGCAGGGTAAGTTCTATCTAATGTTGTCATTTGTGATTAATTTCATATTTATGTTGTTCTAGTTCTAGAAATATCTGTTTATTTCACTTGCTTTTTATTTTTTTCCTATGAGCTTCAGAAGTACACTGTTTTGCATTTATTCTTTATCTGTAAATACAGCTAATGTTTAAGGAACATTGGAGAAGGCAAAGGTGGGTTTTAACAAGTTGAAGTAACAGCAAAGGAGGTCAAGCGATAAAAATAAAGTATATTAAAAATCACCAGATAGGCAGAAGTGGTTGGAGCAGTGAATTTATTCTTGGTAAGAGTGAAGGGACTTAAAAACGCAGAAAATGTTAGGCATAATTTCCTACACTCCATGGAAATAGAAGAAAGAGGTTTCTGCCACAGACTACAAGCCAATTGTGACAGGATCTGCTCTCTTAGCACAAAAGGATGGATGCTTTCTCCCTTCCCTCTCTTGTCTTAAGAGGCAAAAAATGCATGAGCACAAATAAGACAAATGGAAACCAGTGCACTTAAAGCAGCAAGGAGTGCTACATGAAGATTACTAGAGTTCAGTCTAAGTGCTGGTGTGATCAGGGCTGTGACTCATACTTCGCTGAAGGGGTAGGCAGTTCACGGAATCTCAAAGAGAAAACTGGAAGGGATTGAAGAAAAGTAGTGCAAATCTACGGAAGTTTGAGGAGCACCTTAAAGGAGAACTGAACACAAAAAATAAAAGGAAATTATTGCAGTTATAACATTAGTGATTGAAAAAGATTTATTCCTATAAAAATGAGTATCAGATTGGTGAAGACTGTATAAAGTGGGAAAAAAACCAATGTGTTAAGTTCATGAGGAAGAAAAAGGACATTCTGAAAACTCATGGGGTTGGACAGCAATTACACAAAACTAGAGATTTTTAGTTTATCACTCTTTAAGTTTTACAGGTTATGCATGAATATGAATTACAGCTCTGTCATGCTTCCCTCATAATGCCCTGGAACATCAGGATTCAGTGCTGTCCCTCCTTGCTTTGCCTACTCATAACTGTTTCAGACACAGGTCACATGCAGAGTCCATGAGGTTGACAAATATCTTGCTATTTTTATTATTTCCCCTCTCTCCTGGTGACCACTAGGCTTTGGTCAGCTTCACTACCATTTCTAGGCATCTATGATGTGACTGTCAGAAAATTCCAGCCTCTTATTCACCGTTTTTATTTCTCCATTTTTAGAAGTTGAATTAACACCTACGGATGAGTGGCAAACCACAGCAAAAAAGTCAGCTAAGATAATTTGAAGATGTGTTTCTGAGCCCAGTAGTGTATCCCAGCTGTCTGGAAAGGCTTTTTCCTGTTGAAAGTTCCTAATTGAAGTCTGTATTTGTCTCTGATGGTGCAGCAATTTTGGTCTTCACTTGTTAACAAGGAAGTTCTATTTTATTTTACCCGTCAGTTGCTGTTGCAATAAGCATATGTAATTTGGTGGAAAATAACCCCCTTGTGCTCTAGCTGTTCCTCAGAGATGAGAGGGGCTGGGTACAGCTTGGCTTAATTTCTGATTATAACCAGTTAGGCACTATGTCTGGTTATGTTCAATTAGAACTTCTACAATTTCATATTCACAAATAATGTAGTTTATTGAAGCAATAGATTGTTAGATTGCTGGTGATAAATGCACTAGNCTGTTCCTCAGAGATGAGAGGGGCTGGGTACAGCTTGGCTTCATTTCGTATTATAACCGGTTAGTCACTATGTCTGGTTATGTTCAATTAGAACTTCTACAATTTCATATTCACAAATAATGTGTTTATTGAAGCAATAGATTGTTAGATTGCTGGTGATAAATGCACTAGATCTACAAAATGTAAGTGTATAGTGCTATGTATAGCTGTTCCCAGCTATACTCTTGATGCAGCCAGAGGTGCAAATCTTACCCTGGAGTTATCCCTGGTTTGGGGAGAGGAGAGAGGAGCAAGCCCATTGTCCATGAAGTAAGGTCATGTTCTCCCACTCTAAAAATGGAGGATTTCAAATACCAATTTTAGATAATTTGGAAAAATGGAGGAGTGACTATAGTCAAATATAATTGGTTACCAGTTGCTGTGGTCCTAGTAGATAGGGAGGCAGCTTTTTTCTCATTTTTGTATTGGTGGGTGCATTTTTCAATGTATTAATTATCTTTGGATACCTTTGGTTGAATTGGTTGTAACAAAGGCAGCACAGATCCCTAATTACTTCAGTGTCATCCTACACCAGCTGAGGGAGCAGTGAAGGCCACCTGACAGTACTCCCATCAGCATGTGACAACCTCACATCATTATCTTCCCAAAGGAACAGGTTTGTAACAGAGGCTGGTTGTGGGTGGGTAAGGGGGAGTGAGGCTGGTACCGAGGCCCGGGTGCACTCCTGTGGTTCACTGAGGCTCCACTGGGCTGTGGGGCTCTGCCTCAGCCCAGACATCATTCAGTTGTTAAGCCTCGCTCCAGCGTAGTGCAAGAAAAGCGAGTGGCTTAGCTCACATTTTTGCTCAAACAACCTCATGAATTCTTCACAAACTCACAGCATCTCTGTATCTTGACATAATAAGTCCGACAGTTT
>VYZQ01013724.1:67809-82325 GCA_013400655.1 Mystacornis crossleyi | reverse complement strand
CTTTGGGTCAAAATGGTATTTCTTTGTTTTTTTCAG
Organism: Mystacornis crossleyi; assembly: GCA_013400655.1. Taxonomy (NCBI): domain Eukaryota; kingdom Metazoa; phylum Chordata; class Aves; order Passeriformes; family Timaliidae; genus Mystacornis; species Mystacornis crossleyi. Next base: position 82,289 of record VYZQ01013724.1, on the reverse strand, counting down.
TTAATGTAAAAAAGAAAAGGGAAATCTTAAAATTCCAGATGGAGCGGGACCTTTCAGTATTTTTTAATTGAATTGATCTAATTTAACACTTTTACCACACCATTGCTGTACAAAATTTTTGCGGCTTTTTCAATTTTAGAGTAATAAAATAGAAGTTATTTTTATCATTATGTATTTTAGTAAAAGTGAGAACTCAGTTCTGGCTAATTACAAGAATTTTGTGCTCTGACTGTAGACAAGTTCAATGGCAGTTCCTCATTGCTTCAGTCTTTAACTGTACTTTTGTTTTAGGAATGAAACAAGTCACAAGTATTTGGTTTGCTTTCTCAAATGCATCATCTTGTACTTTTTCTTAGCTGAGCAATTAGGATATTTGATTAGTGTCAACGACTTTGATATGAAAGAGTTTATATCTCCTGCAGAACAGACACATTACTTAGTTATGAAAACCAAGTGATGTCAGGAGGATAAGAAAGTAGCTGGGAAATGTATTTTCCAATAGATACAAAGCCAAATATTTAAGTGAAACAAATACCAGGCCTCCAGAGAGTTGTTTATATTATAGCTATAGGAGAAAAAGCAATAAAGTGAACAATTTAGCTGTGCTGAAACAATATGTCACAGAACAGACACAAGGATGTTGGCATACCTGCAGATATCTGTCTTCTGCATCCACTCAAAGAATTCCCAGGATCATCCTCCTCTAAGCTATTAATTTCTGTGCTATTTCTTTGATAGATACAGGTGTGTCAAGATGTTCTATCATTGCGTGTTTATAACCTTGCCATTTCAGCGTGGCAGACCTATATTAATGATGAGGGTGGAAAGAAAGGTAAATGTTTAATTGTACTGAGTGGAATCCATCCTGTGTCTGATAACATCATGCATCCCTGATGCCATTTAATCACAATAGAGAGATATTTCCTAACTTTAACAGATGTTAGCTGAGTTTCCTCAACTTGTGTTTCTACACAATAAAAAATTGCAGGGTTTAGTCGACTGTGTGAGTTTCAACATGTATTTTAAAAATACTGTACTTATTTCAACCAGCTCTTTACTTCTTTTCCTAACCATCCACATCCGCATTTTTTCAGCAGCTCATTTGACTAGAAACAAGAAGATAAGTCAGTTGTGGCAACTAGCCTTTCTGTTTTGTTACTATAAAATGTGAAATGGCTTTTTTGGAGAGAATTTAAAACCTTCCATATGCTGCCAAAAGTGTTCTCTTTTTTTTTCCCCCCCCCCAAAGATCTGTCTAATGTGGAATGTAAAAGCATTTGCTACTTTTAACAAGCTCATCAGGTATTTTGTTTTTGCTGATAAAGAAATCAAAGCAAATCAGATCCAAAAAGGTATATGCTTCACTATACATGGGAGAAGTACTAAACTTGAACAAGACCAATCCAGATTAACCATCATGTAAAAAAACCCAAGCCAAAACAGCCAAATCAGTGAAGCACTGGAATGGATTTCCTAAAGCTGTAGTGCCCACATCCTTAGAGGTCTTGATTAGACAAGCATCTGTTGGTAATGTTGCAAGTACTCCTATTCAAAATCCCTCTGTGAATAGGAGAATACATGATCATATTAGGGCTTATATAGTAATATTTTTTCCATAATCTATGGTATTGTTATTCCTAACTGTTAGGCAGAATACAAACAGCAAAACCCAGAGCAGTGGGCACTAAGGAATCTAAGATTTTTGAGGTAGTTTTTTCTTTCAAAGCTTAGGTCTAGGCATATAATAGAGTTACTGAAAGCAATTCAGGTCTGTAAGACAAAATTATGTTTTCAAATATCTACTTCAGCTGCAGCCTGCCTTTAGAGTATCTAACCAAAGTGTTACTGATATTAACGGTCCCTGTAGCACTTCAGCTTTGGCTGCTGTGAATGCTCAGTTGCTTTCCTGCACTGGTGGAGTGTGTCAGCATTGTGCCAGTCTGCCTCCAGCACCTGCTGGTGCTCCCTCTTACCACGTGTGAGTGGTGCTGCCATGCGGTGCTTACCAGCCCAGGCTCAGCAAAACGTGCGGTGACACACGCTGGTGCTGTGCAAAGTCCAGCCAGAGACAAAGATGTGTTGTTGCTCTGTTGAGAGAAACAAAGACAATATTTATGGATTGAATAGCATAGCAAAGAAAGTGACAGGTCAAGCCATTGTTGGGGAAAGCATGAAAGGGGTCAGTGCTCTACATACTCTTCTCAGGAAGGATGATGTGTTTATACATCAGAGTGATACCAAAGATAAGTGACTTGGTAGTTGTAAAACTAATGCCACTTTCTCTGGGCAACAGTCTGAAGGATCAGGCAAATACGGCCTGATCCCTAGTGCTCCCTGGTGAGAGGTGCAGCTGACTGGAGATGGTGGCAGGTGCTGGAGAGGCTGGTGGGAGAGCAGGGGGGCATGTTACACACAAGAGGCATGGGACAGTGGCCGTGCCTGCCAGGTCTGTGTAGGTGGGAGTGTAGTCTGTGAGAATGCCATGAAAGGGGACGTATTAGAAGAAAGAGAAACCACCATCCCCTGCTGGAGCCTTTGACGTGGGATATTTTTCTCATACCTCCCTAAATTATCAGAGCAAGACTTTACAGGATCTTTTTTCCCCAAGTGGAAGTTCTTCACAGAACTAATGCAACTTCTGTGCTTGTTAAGGGACGAGAGGGACTTCCTCTTAACAGGACAGGTGTCTAATAATGCTGGTGCAGTACAGCTGCAGTGATTCATTTTCAGCTAACTAGCTCCAACACCAAAGGCTGTGACAGCCTAAATCTTACGTGGGACGCATTCCTGCAGGGCAGGTGGCTGGGCTGTTTGCTAGTGCTGAACTCCACACTGTTACTGGTAAACTGCTGCCAGCTCCTGAATGGACTAATTTAAGGCGAGCTCTGACACAGCTGCTCTTGGCCACAGTGCAGTGACTACACACACTGCAAGGTACATTCTCTTGCCAAATGAGAACAGGATCAGCTGACTGCTAAACGGAAAATGGAAATGGAAAATGAACAACACATCTATTAAATACCTGCGTACCTCTTTAAACATTACAATGGACATTATTACATTATTAGAGCAAGTACTGTGTACTTCAACAGGAGAAAGAAAGAAGAGGCAATTTCCTATTCTGTTGAGAAATCAAGTAATTATTTGAACTTTTCAGTTCCTTGTATTTAAAATCTCCTTGATTTGACAGGACCTAGGGAAATGATAGGTATCAGAAAATTTATTTTGGGAAAACTGTGCTCAGTTCCTTCCTTGTCCTGCGAACATGCATTTGGCTCCTAAAGACCCATAAGGCCAATACTTTTTCTTAGCAATATAAGATTATGCAAGCCATAATATACTGAAGACACCTTATTTTATCTGCCAGTTGGGAAATTTAACTTTTAAATTAACATAATGCATTAGCATAAAATCTTGACCTTCTGCCTCAAAATCTATGATGTCAAAAATCTGATTGCACTTATATCTTTTAAGGACATTGGCTACTTAAACAATTTTATTAGCTTGTCTGTACTAACTATACTTCAAACTAACATATTAACACATTACTCATTTTACTGTTTTATTATCCCATTAATAAAACTCTAAGCCCTCCCATATTAAAGTCTTCTATTTATTTCTGTTATATAAACCCAGAAAACTTAACAAGATAGGTCTTTAGGGAGCTAACTGGTCTTTTATTTATCATGATAAGATTGGGATTCATAGCTGGGATTCATCTCCCAGACATTTTAGACTGTTCTGCACAGTCAGATGCTCATCAGAGATCCCCCATTTCTATAACATATTTGTTGCCTGTATCTATCTTTTGAAAGGCCCTAAAGTTCATGGCCTGCTTTCACACCTGTGAGATTTTTCACACATATCATGCTCCCACCCGTATGTTTAAGCTTTAACCCTTTCCCCAGTCACACGGCAAGATGACTTCTGCCAAACTCTTGACATGCAGCTGCTGCCTATCAGGCTCTTATGTGCCATGACTAGCTCACGCTGGCATGTTTAAGTCAAAGGCCTGGAAGAGGCAACTGGGCTTCAGCCCTGACAACACAGCTCCTATCTCAGATGCACGGTGGTCCTTCTGGTCCTAGCTATCCACTCAAATGAAGAGCAATAGGAGACAGTGACTTCATAAGCCTTTTACATTACCTAGTCATCTCCCTTAAGGCAAGCAATGAAATGATCTGGTTCCCCTTCTGCTGCTAGAACCTGTCTACCAACTAGTCTTAATGAGCTAATACCCTCCTGAAATCTCTGGGATATTTGTAGATGCTTGCAGGATGCTGAGAAATTCATTAACTTCTCCATGGATATCAGAACATGAATACAGATCACCGAAAACCTGCTGTTTGGGAGCTGGTAGTCTCAAGTTCAGATTCCCCACAGCTATGGCATCATCCTTTAGTGGGTTGGTGTCACAAATATGCACACACCCCTCTCTCTTAGGCTGCTCTCAACTTCTCTTCTGACACTGGGATTAGAATATAAACCACCCTCTCTTTTTCTTTTTCCTTTATTTTAACTGAAAATTAGGACTACTTCCACTCTCCCTGATTCCTTCTGTCTCCTCTACATCCTTAGTGCATAGAGAGGCACCTCTGCAGGACGTGTCACCTGCCTTAGATGAGAAACCTCATCTGTAGCCATCCTGGATTCCTGGAACATGCTGTTCTGAGACACCAGACATTCTGTATGTCCACCTGCCTGCAGTGCAGGCTGTCTTCTGAAAAGCGAAGTTCAAACTGAATTATAGTATCCTGAAAGTTTTATGTCGTGGATCTGCAAGGTCTACAATATTATTTAAGGATATCTGTAAGAACAACAGCTTTGATCATGTAGAGTAACTTGTCTCTGTAGTAAGCAGAGTTCCTTTCACAGGAACTTGAAGGAAAGAATGAATTATCTCAAAACATAAACTGATGCTGAAAGGAGGCAGCCGAGGGACATGGGGAACATCTCAAAATTATAAGCAGTTATATTAAAGCAATCATATATATTCAAATGTTTCTGGTTTGTTTGTTAAATATTATACTTTGTGTATGTCAGGAATAACAGGCTATCTTTCTTTCAAAATAGAAAAAAATCTGTTTTAAAGCAACAACNAACTTGCTGACACCGCAGTGGTTTTGCTAACAGAATCTGTGGTATTGCTATAATAAATATTATGACAAAACCCTGCTCTGGACTATTTCCCTAAGCATTAGCATTTTGAGAGTGCATTTGGGTTTGACCACCATGAATTCATGCATTGTATATTTGACTGTAAAATCATCGTTAAAATATATAGTCTTAATGGATCTGAACTGGCACAGGAAAGCCAAAGACAGAGCTAACAAACAAGGAGAGAATTTTAAGTATTTTGGCATAGAGCAGAGCTGCAGTCAGCAGCTCATCAAACTTATATTGTCCAGAGACTGAAATGATGGTACTTAGTTTTGTTTGCTTGGTTTTTGTTGTTTTTGTTTTTGTTGTTTTTTTGGTAATTAACTTCCTTGCTGTCTCAGTTTTGTTTCTGATAAGTCTGCCATTGTTACCTCTTTTCCACCACTAGCTGTGAAGGTATTTAAACGAAGCAAGGTTTGGGACTGAGCAGGTTCAGGAAGTGGGTATTTCAGCANCAATTTTTTTGACCTGCTTGCCTCTGTGGTGTGTTTTTGTACAATTGTTGTAGCAGGTATTAGGTTAGTTATTAGATGAATTGCTTCATATCCAGTGATTTTTTAAGCCTTCATCTTTTGAATAATTACTATGTTTGTAAAAAGCAGCAAGATTAAAAAAATATAAGTTGGAGAGAAAAACAAAATATATCACAAAGATAAAATCACAAAACTTTTAGTCCCTTTTAAGGCGGGGTTTCTCTCATAGATTTAATCTTTAATTAAATTTATNAACAAACAAACAGACAAACAAACCGCTGAAAGGCCAAGCACTGAGAAAAAAATGCTCCCTTGGTGCCAGACAGAAGTCTAGGCTGAGATTCACAAGCAGCTTTATACACTGACTCATTCATTTTACAACTGTGCATAAACAGGCTAAGTTTATGACTAAGTTTAAGTATCTTTAGACTTCATGTAACTATTTTCTTCTCCACTGGGGAGCTTCTAAGGTCCCAGACAACTACTGTTACTGAATAGAAGGATGATGAGGGCGGCAGAACGTGACATATCTGTAGGAGAAAGGGCAGATTTATCTTGTATGTAGTTGAGATCCACCCCTCTTTACGGAATAAACATATTTAACAAATGAAATATAAGAGATTAAGACAAACAAAAATGGCTGAAAACAAGGGAGTAATGTTTCACAGAGCACTGCTGAGAATAGAAGGGAATCTAGCTACAGGAAAGCACAGATAGAATGTTTTTGGGAGAGTTTATCACAACAGAAGAGGCAGTAAGAGGCAGTAAGCAAAGGCTAGTAATGTCTCAGACTGCGAAGAATCCATGGAGAACATTATTTAACTTCTCCTCTTTCTTTCCCCCAAAACAACACTACCATAGGACAGTTTTGGAAGAGAGCCCAAAATGAATAAGGAAACAGTACAGTTGAATAGGGCTCTGTGCAAATATTTTTGTACAAAGAGAGATGAGAGACAGTCTCACTGTGTCTTGATAAGATGCAGAAGTGTCAATCATATGTTGATCAGGGTTATGAGATCAAGAGATTTTATGCATAGGTTTTGAGAAAAATCAAAATACTGACACACTTCTCAAAACACCATAGATTGAATTCAGGCTTCTCTCTTCCGGGTGGTAGCAAAAAAGGAGAATTGCTCTGAAAAAACAAAGTCTTTCAGATAAACAGAAGCCTTTCCAAGGCATTAAGTTTCTTTTGTCTTCAAAAAACCAGCAGTTTCTTAAGAACTATTTCAACTCTTCAGCTGACTAAGAGTACTAAAACTGGTATTGTATCCCTGCACTCAAGGCAAAAAAATATCATTTTCTTTAAAAGTAAGAAAGAGAAAAGGGAAAAATACAGAAAGTGAACTGGCATTGTCTTATTTCAGGTGACATGAAGTCTGTACAACTGAAATTTAGGGAAGTCAAAGAAAAGGGGATGGAAGATTTCAATATGGTTGATCTTGACATGAGGATAGATTGCATGGTCTCATGATCTTATAGGTCAATTTTCTGCAGTTCTACAAAATTATGGTGAAATATAAATACTTACGTGCTTGGAAACTCTGACAAGGTGCCAATACAATTAACAGGAAGGGTTATTTTTTTTGTTGGTTTGATGGGTTTTGTTGTTGTGTTTTTTTGGTTATCTGCTTGTACTTACCAATAGTAAACATATGAAGTTAGATGCAATAATTTCAGCAGTGTTTTATGATACTGTAGGACAAGTTTTTAATACCTCTGAAAATATAACAGATAGGGAAGAGTAAAATAGTATCGTTCTTGAACTTGAAAATTCTGGGAGGATGTGAGGAAAGCAGTAAGTGATAGTGCAGTAATTAGAGACATACCTGTCTACAGATGTTTATTCCTCCACTACTGATATAATTTCTGAATTTAAGATATTTCACTGACTGTATCTCAGAAGGAAATTTAAATGCTCTCTGTCAAGACAGGAGCAGCACCTGGAGAGATTATTAAAAAAGATGTCTAAGTACAGTTGGATAATATCAGGATCAAAGCAACAGATAACTGGACAAAAGGATACGCCAGAAAAATGAGAAAAAAAGGGGTAAGATTTCATTCTTAATGATTTTTTCCACAGGGAACACTCCCTGGAATAGACCATGGATGATCCATATGAATAGAGATAGAATGATTAAACAGGTGTTACGTTCAGAACCAGACTTGCTTCATTCAGATGCCTAGAACAAAAGGCCATGTTTAGAGTCCTGGAGGTAGTTTTTGGGAGCACTAGGACACAGTTCTCCAGCCCAGGTGGGTACCACCAGCTGTCTCATCTACCACTGAAGCAGCTGCAGTTACCCCCTGGGTCCTTCCAGCAAAACCCCAGTATCACTGGAATCTGTAGGAGCCAGAGTGCATGAGGTCCCTCAGGAAGAATAGAACAGGTCCCCATTGCCAACATCTGGTAGGCTGAACCGTACAGCTTGGAGGAATTAAACCATGCCTTTCTCTCAGCTCTCCCAGGAGGTCTCTGTCTCGTCCTTACTCTGACACAGCCATCCAGGTGTCAGGTGAAGCAAGGTCTTAATGAGTGTCCTGTACTGATGTGGGGTACCTGAGGTCAGAAAAGTAAATCTTCTAAGAAAAACATTTTTTTGAAGAAAGCAGAGAAGGCATAATTTACTTATGCAAAGAGAAAATGGAGCCGTTTGCAGCCTTTACCTTGCCTTGACTCATTATACTGTTCTACGTGTTTTGGTCAAAGTTCATGGAAACTGATGTATTTCTGGAATGTTTTGATGGACTGCCATTTTCCAATTTGAAGAAAAACCCAATTAATTTTATCAGAAATGCCATCAACTCATGTGGGAAAATTTTAATTTTTTCCTACAGAGTGGGGATTTTATTATGTGTTTTATCGTTATTTAGAAACAATAGCAAAACTTTAAATGTTTCCACTTGAGAGTGCTGGCCTCCCACAATCTCTCTTTAAATCCAGTCTACCACAGACTGCTTCTCTGAAACACTGTGCTTGTTCTTTTTTGCCTTATATAGGTCTAAGAAGCATTTGTCAAGTAGGCAACTGAACTCTACCTCTTGCTGATGACAAGTATTTTCTGCAGGTTTTGCTTTCCTGCTGTGCACAGTGACTGATCCTGAACCTTCACCCCATTGCTACCTTGACTGACAGCAGTGGAGAAAAAGATCTGTACAACTAAATAAAATATTTGAAAATAAATATGCTCAAGTCTGGATGCTTGAGAAGGGGAAGAAGCAGCAAAACATTCCAGATTTATGAGGGGCTGTTAAGGGTATTGTGCAGGTTTGCATGAGCAGTTATATAATTTAGTTGCTCTCATGTGATATTCTGGTTTATATTTACAATATAAAGAGAGTGAACTGCACCCAACTGTATTAAATAGAACAATTTTTTATCAGGAGTTGCTAGTGACAATATTACTCCAACAGCTTGTGCATGTCATCAGAACCCAGAGGTAAAAAATATAGCACTCTCTGGATGTATTTTATTATTTCAAAATAACTGGATAGTATGACATCTAATGAAAATTTACATTAGGCAGACACCTAGTATAAATTTCACCCCTTTTTAGTCTTACATCCTCTCTTGGCTGGCTTAATATACCTGTTCTGATATTTTGGAAAATATTATTTTTTATGAATTCTTATGAAATTTTAGTATCTAGGGAGCTTAGAAGTATTTTTCAGTGGGAAAATAATTAATAACACTACTGAGAATTGGTTGTTTACTTTAAAGTCAGCAGGAGTTTGGTACTGTTAGCAGGTTTGGAGCAATGATTCAGAGAAATGGTAAAAAATGGTTTCTTAGACTCGGAGTCTACAAACAGGAATGTACTTGTTTAAATTCATACAAGCAACTTGTTTCACTGGAAACCCTCCTAAGCCTAGGCACACATGTAAGCATTTGTAGAAGAAGCCCTTATTTTGGTTATATCTGACTGAAATTAAAAAAAAAAAAGTTGAACTTCTTCTAAAATTTAAAAATTCCTGGGAGTGCTGGATAAAATTTAAGGTCAATTCTCATTTTACTTGAAAGTAGACTGACCTTCCTTAATGAGAATAGTGGTGGTTTTTTTTTTTTTTTTAATAAAAAATTTAATGTTAAGTGTTGGGGAGTTTTAATGGAATGTGCTTTCTAATAAAAAGCAGTAACACTCTCTGATTTTATAGCACCTTTAATTGTAGGTCCTGATAGTGTCTTGTGAATGTTTTAGTCTCACAGCACCCTAAGTGGAAAGGTAATTTTGTATTTGATTTTCAGGTGGCTAAAAGAGAGACTGTGAGTTGTGCAAATGAAAATAGTGAATAGAGTCCCCAGTGCTAAAGGCTATTCACAAACTTATTCTCATCCATACAGCCCTTCTTCCATGCTTAGTTTCTTTGGATATACCTTCAAGACTGACAACTAATACCTGTGATGAAACATAACTATAGCTTTAATTTGGCAAACTATTCTTGGTTAGAGAATTCTTACTCATAGCCTCAATTTCTCATTGTTTTAAAATGGAATTAATAACTGTGCTCAAAGCCAACCCTACGCTTCAGAGGTTTTTGATTCAGTTCCTGAGTCCTGGAGATGAAATCTGGTAGACAAAGGGATAGGATTTATTTTCTGAATGGAGACTAACAAGCCCCATATTTATCTGAGCACTGATGTTTGCCAGAGGGCTTAATGTAAATGTATGGAAAATAATTATTTAAATGTTTTCTTTGACACAGTAATAATAACAACAGAATTCAGATCTCCTGCCTTTCTCTTTTTAAGAGAAAAAACATTTCTGTAGTCTTAATGTATGTCTTTTATTTTAAAATACTGGTAAATTCTCTATTTTTTATGCCTGTTTTCAAAATCTGAAACTGCTGCAAGCCAAAGCAAGCAAGCTTATGCTGAATGGACAATTCTGAACAGTGCTTATAATTTCCTACCTCTCACAAATGTTTCATTACAGTGTATGAGATTTTATAAATAAAATTATCTATTTGTATATAAATTTGATTTTCATTTCTAGTAGACTTTGTTACAGAATGACCAAGCTTGGGTGAAATATCACAATTACACAAATAATACATATTAGTTATTTCCCAATGACTTTATTCTAAACTTGCACAGTTATGCTGAGGAAAAAATAAATAAAACCACATCAGATTAATTGGAGATAAATGTATTCACAGATGTTTTTACTTCCAGTGAAGACTTCAGATAAATAGAGATTTAGAATAATTGTTGGTATGCTTGACCAGTGTTAAAATTTGCAGATGTTTATTATACCAAAAGAGATCATTTCAAGCAAATAATTCCACTTAAAATATTAAGCACATTTTCCAGTTTTCACTGTTGGAGGTTATGGTGGCATGTTTGATTAATGGGCTGTTTTATTGGTGATGCAAATAATGTGCAATATAATATGACCCACATGTGGTAGATTAGAAAGGTATTAAACTTACCTTGGCGCTAAGTGAAAAATCTGAAATATCCCTCTGGTAAAATATATCATTTTTGAGGAAAAAGACATGTTGGCATTGCTTGTATTTATATTTTTGATAAATTACATTTCATGTTTACTTAGTTTTAGTATCAAAATTTATTCTCTTTCATATTTTTGCTTCTCTTTATTTGTCAGGTTCCCCTGGGAAGTGGCATGTGCAATGAGCAGCAACTGTGAGTGAAACCCACTGTATGTCACCTGCCACTTATGAACACAGAACATGGAGGAAGATGACGATGTCTTATTTTTTGTAAAATGATCTTAGTATTTATTGCAATTTATTTAGACTGATGCAAGCTAAAATGGAATAAGGAAGGCACGTGCATGAAGGAAGCACTTTGAGAAGGATCCTCAGCAAAGCCCCAAGCCGCAGAATGGAAATTTACCTTTTTCCATATTGCATGGGAAACTTGAACAACAGGTTGGGGTCTATTTAAAGATTCACTGAGGTTCTGGGACCTTTGAGTAAAGTTTAGTTGGGAAATGATGGCCTGACTTGTGACTTTACCTGGAAACTGTATATAAAGATCCCAATTAAACCCAGAAATGGATGAAACTCAGTGCTTTGGGATGAATTTTAGTTAAAGCTTTTGAATTCTGCTAACACTGAATGCTAGACTGGGAATCAGAAGGTACACTGGAGCCTTGCATGCACTGCAATGCTATGAAACTGCTAAGTTTCATGTTATTTGCTCCAAGTCTCCACCTGACCTGGAGCAAAATCTGGCTTTCAGAAGTATTTGTTCTAGGGCCAAAAATGGTTACTTTTTCTGGTAAGGAAATTCCAAATGAGAACAGAACTATCGCTCAGAGGCACACAGCAGACTCCTCCTCAAATTTCATCCTTTCCTGCTGGTAAAGTAGGCCTGATTCTTCTTCCTTAGTGTTTTCCCTAAATTTTTGTTGGGTTTGGTAACCTGGGATATGTTTCCTTACTGGTTGTCTACACAATAGATGTGGAAGTCTTCTGACAATACACTAGGACTTTCAACTACAAAGATAAAATGCACCAGCACATGGGAAAATTCAGTCAATTTCTAGAATTTTTGCTCAGACACAGGTGAGAACAACCTGACAACTCTCCTTATTTAGAGCCAAATGTAAACAGATATGATTTCCTACAGAAGTAGGAAATTCTCTTTTCAATGAAGAGAAAATTTACGTAAAATTTTAATGTGCCTTATGAATACTTTTTATGTTATTCTCCAGTATTGTCGACAGGCAAAAGAGTGCTAGAAAACCTGATTTGATCCAGTAACTACAGTGGTCTTTGAGGGCAAGAACACTGTGCCAAAATTTAGCCTGTGGATTCAGCTAAAAATGAAGTCTTCAATAAAGACTGGAGGCACAGCTCATACCACAGAGATATAAATAATCTCTGCTTTGCCATTTTGGTCAGCAGCATCCTAAGGAGACAATCCCTTCAGGGTCTGCACCCCTTTGAGACCACTGCTCTAGTCGCTCAGGTTTCCTTTGAGACCATGAAGCATTAGTTTCTCCTGAGATTTACTGGTGAAAATCGTCCTGTGCTTGACCTCTTCCAGGAAAAGAAATTGTTGAGGGGCGTAACTTTGGGCTGAATTTAGTTTCATGAAATTTTATTCTTTTAGCTTTGCTAGTTCTACCACTCTCTTTACAGCACACATTTATCTGGAAATAATTATCTGGACCCTGCTTCTGCAAACGCTGGGCATGTGCTGCACTACATTCAGTAGATTGCTTCAAGGAAATCAGTGGGTGTGTTTGAAAGGTTAAGTTTGTAGGTGCTGACAGCATTTGGACTCTAGTCACCACTAGAGGATGTGAAAATATCAAGGAGGAGGGGGGAATCCAAAAGGCATCCTTAGCTAAAGATCCTGTTTTCATGCAAATATGCTTAAAAAAAAGAAAAAAAAAGACATACACTGAGAATGTATTTTATGGTAAGTAATCCTTTCTCCCTAGGATGCCTCTCATTATTTTTCCAGAAAGATCCAGCTGTGGAAATTAAGCATGGGATTAGTTTTCTCATCTTGGTAGTGTTGTGACACTTTAAGAAAAGCCTCTCATAATTAATGTAGCCTCCTGTGAGAGACTGAAATACTACAGTTTATGACTTAAACTTTTTCATGAAGGACTTTTAAAACTGAGTTGCAAAAGCTGCAGAGAAGACTACCACACCCTGAATGGGGCCCTGACTGAGGCCTTACACTGCTCACTGATGAAGATAGATAAAGTAACTACTCAGGGCTGGGGACATTCACAAACCCTAAGCTTAGGACCTCCAAGGTGGAGACCACAGCCCCAGGGCTATCAGCTGCCAGACCCTTGCACCAAAGGGTGGAGGGAGAGAGGCTTTGGGTGTGTGCTGGAAAAGCCTCTGGTGAGAAGCAGTCACTGTGCCTGTTCCTCTGCTGTGCAGAGGAGCCCAACTGAGGGGCCCTTCACCTGGGGGAAAAGCTTATCCCCAGCAGAGAGGAGACATGGCCCATCAAAGGGCCCCCCTCAAAGGCGTCCCCAGACCCTGCACCAGAGCACCAGACCCTCAGTGTTACAAGAGATAGCGTGTCAAGATGACCCCTGCAAGGGAGGCACGTGGGTGTTTCCACCTGGCCCAAAGCATATATTAATCCACGGAATTCTTTACCCTGCGGCGTGTGGCGGCTTGACGTGGCATGGCATGGCATTGCAGCAGAGGACCCTCACCACCAAGAAGACCAGATGGAGGGGAGCAACAAGATGTCGTTGGGAGCCTCGGATGGGTGATTTTGTTACACCTAACTCCTGTCACTTCTCCCTGTCCCCCCACCCCCCATGCACACTTTCCTTCCTTCCTTTCTTCCTTTCTTTTCTTTCTTTCCTTCTTTTTCTTTGCTTCTTTTACTATTAAATGAAATACAACAACTTTTTGGCACCAACATCTAACCTCATTTGGTTTTAATCTCGTTTTTGGGAATATTTTGAACCTTCTCAAAGTTCCATCCAGTTTATGCACAGAAACTTAGTTTTCTTTGCTCTTCTGGGTTTAAACTGGATCATAACACCTCAATACATTACATTGCGGTCGTGTCCAAAGAATTATGTAAATTTTTTCCTAGAGCTCTATTTAANGTGTGTGCTGGAAAAGCCTCTGGTGAGAGGCGGTCACTGTGCCTGTTCCTCTGCTGTGCAGAGGAGCCCAACTGAGGGGCCCTTCACCCGGGGGAAAAGCTTATCCCCAGCAGAGAGGAGACATGGCCCACCAAAGGGCCCCCCTCAAAGGCGTCCCTAGACCTTGCACCAGAGCACCAAACCCTCAGTGTTACAAGAGATAGCGTGTCAAGATGACCCCTGCAAGGGAGGCACGTGGGTGTTTCCACCTGGCCCAAAGCATATATTAATCCACGGAATTCTTTAC
>VYZQ01013724.1:33644-48389 GCA_013400655.1 Mystacornis crossleyi | reverse complement strand
CGATTTAGTTAGACATTATAATTAATTGTTCCAAAAATGCCTAAGCAAAGGGGTATCATCGAATAATCAATTATCCAGTGGCTTTTAATTGAGATAGCTACATCAATTTTTTATTGTCAGCCTTTCAGAAATTTAGGGATCCATTTTAATGATCAGAAAATTATATCCATGTTTATGGAGATATAGGTACTTCAAAACAAGGACAAAATTCATGCCTGATTCAAATATATGTCATAGGCTGGCATATATAAGAAAAATATTCCATTTACTCTGCTTTTTAAAGTTAATGATGTGTGCATATAATAACTTAAAATCTAATGTCTTCAAGTGCTGGCTATGGATTTTCCAGAACAGCTGGATGCAAGATGCGTGCTAATTCAGAGAGCAGCTGGAATTTCCTCTGCTGTTGTGAATAGATGGGATTTAAATGGAAGGGTGCTACCTAATGCCAAACATAATTTTCAAGCATTGTGTTCTCCTGGGATATTTTGATTGAATTAAGAGGTTTCAGCTAGTTCAGTCAGTGTGATGCAATAGGTAGCAAAAAGTTCTGTTCTCCACACATTACTGGGCACAATATGTAGGGCTTTTGCTCATTTTTAAGTCTGCAAGTGTAAATTCCTGGAGCACTATAAGAATTGTCTGAGCTTTTAAAGTCATATTAGATATTTCCATGCATTAAAAAGACATCCAAACATTGGACTGTCCCCACATGCTACATTATGTATTTTTCTAACCCCAAACTAGAATGTTTTTTTAAGAAAGACATTTCTGTATTGCAGAAAGCAAGAAAAATATGTTACATATAATGACTGCAGATGTCTGGAGGAAAGCATCCTGTACTTTTAAATTCTTTTATTCTTGCTTCCCATCTGTGCTGCAGGACTTCACTGCCTTTATTCTTGCCAGATTGCTTTATCCCCAGAGCAAGTATGACTTTAATATTTCAATTTTTACAAGTTTGAGTTCCTGTCATTGTTTGGACTGAAATCTTTACCATCTTTTTTTCTGTTTACTCAGCGTGAATATCTGGTACATGCAGGAATTCAGTTTAGCCTTATCAGACATGGGGTCCCATGGTACCAGTGGAGAATATCTTCATTATTAATAATATTATGCATACAGAATACAAGTTATGGAAGCTGTGTCTGCATATTTGTGGAGTTTCTTTAGTGTTATCTGTCCTCTGCTAATTAGAATTTAACTGACAAAGACATGGAGTGAAAAGGAAGGAGGACATTTTTATTTTGACTGCTAATTAAAGTCAGCTCTTGTCCTTGTCTGTACTGGACACTGCAGCACAGAAGAGATGTATATAAGCTGAGCTTTAAATTAATGTGCTCTGATAATAAAAGGAATTTGGCCATTGAAACGTGGAACTTCATGTAAGATTCCCAAAGATGATGAACTGGGAAGGCTAAGAAAAGTGAAAAATTAATCATACCAAAATTGGATAGATGCTGTGGGATATACTGGCTGATTGCTGTCACACAGTGTTATTGTTGCTCTGTCTGCTCCATACCATCACATCATGGAAGAGAGCAATATAAATCTTCTAGGAATTCAATTGAACTGCTTTCCTATAGTACCAATCTCCAAGAAGCTTGGAAATGGATATAGTGCAATGCATTGAAATTTTGATCACCTTCCACATAACAGAAATCACCAGGAGTATTGAGAGCTCAGCTTCTCGTGGGCAAATATCAAGAAGGAGCTGAAACTTTAGCTCAGACAGACTTGAATATACAGCACAAATATTCAGTAGGGAACTGCATGTGTTTCTGCCATGAAAAGAACATGTAGCACTGTCTACGAGGGAGTGGAAAGTATTTTGTCAGTATTTTTGTTTTATTTGACCGCACTTTTGACTGTTATGTTACAGGAGAGAGAAATTAGATGTAATCTATCTTCAGCCATGGCTAGCAATTCCTTCATGCCAATGCTGCATTTATACTAGGCACACTGTGCTCTTCTGTCCCACAGAGTGGAACATGTTTCACTTGTGTGTCAGGGCTCTGGCACCACTTGATAGAAAAATGACCACATGTCAAGGCTGCAGGTGGAAAAGGTTGCTTTCGACAGGTCTTCTTGGAGGGAGAGCCACTTGGGAGACTCTTTTCTTTGTATGTTCCTCATTGGGGAACTTCACTGCTCTGCTGGGACCTTTCCACTGTTCCATAATTCAAGACAGCCATGAAGTAGAGAAGCTGTGTGATTGCACTCTGATACATAGGTGAGATGCTAGTGATGAGCAAATACGAGGCAGAAGTCAGCGGGGGGTTTTGTTTAAAAAAAGAGACTTTCTAGACCTGAAATAGTGAAGAAAAAGCTTCTTTCCCCCAACAGCTTAAGTAGTTTGAGGTTTTTTTGATATGTATTATTTTTAAAGAAAACTGGAGGAAGTCTGAATGATTATAACTGTTTTTCACTGATGTCTTTTACTGAACAGACAGTCCTGGATTCTGTTACACATTTATTCCTTTGAGGTACTTAATACTTGCCTGGAAAAAGTTTCTACATGTGAAGTAAGCTGAGAAAGTGGGTTTCCACTATTTATTTATCTCTATCCTTAAGAAACAGCCACAGAGGCACAGCAAATGATGTTCACATCCTGAGTCTGGTATGAAGTTTGGAAGGTACACCTTACAGACAAACTCTGAGCCACAGCATATGCTGCTGGTATTTATAAAAAAAGTCTATGTCAAATAATAAAAGAGTCCAGAAAAATAAAAAGAACAAGGTGGGCGAAGACCTCAAGGAAAGATATAGCACAGCTTGTTGATAGCATCAATTTGTAGAGATGTTCCCACCCTCAGGCTCTGAGGCTGCACAGGGAAGCTGTTTCTTTTTCCATTACCCAGAGGATCTCAAAAGGGAATGAAATCAGTTGTTTCTCATCTATTCCTGGTAAAATTTCAGAATGTTTGGGCCCCTTGGTGAAATGATTCCTAGAGCTAATGTTTATGAATTCTTGGCCTTTTTTTAAACAGAATCTTTTCAATAACTCTGAGGTTAGAATGAATTTATGCTCAGCATGAATTCTATTCCTTGTCCATTACATCGGTGGGAGCAAGAGCAGAGCTTATTTTTGAACCAGTGGAAATACTGGCAAGGACCTTGGAATTTGTGCATAGCTTTGAATCGTACCGGCAAATAGTAGCATTCAGCAGAAACACCTACTGAGCTTGTGTAGTGGGTTGATGCTGGCCCAGTTCCAGGCACTCACCAAAGCTGCTCACTCCCTCCCCTCTGCAAACGGGACAGAGGAGAGGAAATTTAATTAAGGGTTCATGAGTTAAGATAAGGACCAGAAGAGATCGCACATCAAATACCACTACGGGCAAAACAAGCTCTACTTAGAGATACAAAGTGAATTTAGTACTAACAACATCAAAACAGGATAATGAGAAATAAAATAAGCCCTTAAAAACACCTTCCCCTCATGCTTCCCTACTTCCCAGCTCTACTGCCTACCCCAGAGGCACAAGGGGTTATGGTCAGTTCGTCACCTGTAGCTTCTCCCGCTGCNTTAAATATGTTATCACAGAGGCTTCTCCACCATTTCTAATTGGCCCAAGCTTGGCCAGTGACATGTCCCTCTTTGGAGCCTCCAGGGATTGGCTCTGCTGCACATGGAGGAAGCTTCTAGCAGCTTCTCACAGAAACAGCCACTGTAGCCTCCCTGCTACCAAGAACTTGGCCATGCAAACCCAATACAGCAGGATTTCTAGTGATTTCTTTTTTAAAAGGGCAAGCATCACTTATAAAATTAGCAGTCAGGATATAGAAACTAAGGCAAGAGAGCGTGATTTTGACTTTTCTCTGGTTCATTTGGCAAGTTTCACTCATTAAGATAGGTGTATCCTATGCAATTAATTTTGTGTTACTGAAAGGGGTGGTCATTTAATTATGTTCATTCTTCCCTGTTTTCTGCTTCTGTACTTCTGAGATAATTCATATGTCTGTCACTAGTTAGGAAAAAGATGAAAACCTTGTAGTTTATGTATATGGTTTTGACTTTTTTTATCCACTTTGCCCACATTCCTTCCAATAAGGACAAAATAAGGGATTTTACTGCCAAAATAAGGACAAAAAAGTGGAAGAGCAAATAGAGCAAAATTAATTAATTCAACTTCTAGGATAAAAACAACTGTGGTGCTGATTATTTCTTAATGGTTCAGCTACGGTTACTGAATGTAATATTAATAGAAGCAAGATTTGTAGGTCTGTAAACGATTTTGAAATATAACTAATACTAGTGTTTACCTGGTATTAATTGCCATTACCAAGTGGTTAATGGTTGTAAAAGACTTGAAAGAAAATGGTAAGACACTCCTTCACTGGACTAGAGGGTCAAGGGTTAAACAGACCCTCCTTCTCCAAGGATGTTACCTGTCTGTGGCTTCCAGCTCCAGGGATGCTGGAGCAGCCCTCAAGGGGATACAAACACGGCACTTGTGACCCTCACCCAAGTCACAGCTGCACGTAAAGCAGAGGTCTTTGTTATCCTAAATGCATGTCCAAGTCTTTTTCCAGTGCAACACAGTGCATTACTATGCCTCAGATGTCTTTTGCCTGAATCTTGAACAAACAAATTCCTTATTAGGGAAAGAGGTATCGCACGGACAGATCCATGTGATGTATCGTAAAAATGGTTGCCGGTGCCTTTGGAATAAATGTGAACAGAAACAGCTGACATTTCAAAACTGAATTGCAAATCTCATAGCCCTGCAAAGTTAAAAATACACAAATCTTATTACACATCTCCTGAGTGACTACATTAAAGTGATTCATGAAGATACAGAAAATTCGTCCCTGTCAGCTGGGGCCGAGAAGGACAGATTGCCTGGGAACAGCCCACTGTGCTTGTTCTTAGAACTTTTAAAATGACAGCTGACATTTATTTCTGAGATGTTATAACGCACAAGGGAAGTAAACGTCCTCTGTTACTACAGACCCATGAACACCTGCATTCAATAATCATTTGCATATCTCCTCTTTAATTCAAGGATTCAGATTCCCTTTATAAATATTTACCAATTAAGCAGCTCAATAAACTATGCAGTGGGAACATATTTTTATTTTTTAGTTATGCAAAGTAAGAGTACTGAGAGGTTAAAGGGTTTATCCATAGTTATATTGGAGGTTAAAGGAAAGTTAAGTGTCAGGACCCAGGTGTTTAGCTATATACATACACGACTCCAGTCAGTCCTTTTTTACATGTGTATTTCTCCATGAGTCACATACTCATCAAAATGGAGAAGTCATTTTTCAGATCAAGTCTCACATGCTCAGAGATTTTTTTAATAGAGAGATATGGCTATTTTGACCCCCTAGTCTGACCTCTTGTGGAATACAGAGGGTTTCCATGAGTAGCCCTTTCTTCATGAGTGTCTGTCATGGACTAGAATATTTCAGGAGGAAAACAAAAAGAACAATAAAAAATTACAGCTCCCTCAAAACTCAATCATTCTTTGAAGGTTCTGTCCATGGAGAATCCACTATAGCCCTGCTAGAGTTGTGGCACTGTTTAGGATCCTTACTGTTAAAGCATTTGCCTATTTTCATTTAAATTCAATTTCTAAGCATTATCTGCTTCTTTACCAATAGAATTAATTTCATGGCTTTAAAGTTCCTGAATGTTGTAACTGATACTGACCAAATATGCAAATTTTTCCCCAGAATATTTATAAGTATTTATTTTTTGTCTGTGGATATTTTTATTATGTTTACAAATGTCTAATTTCCTTATTAAATCATATTAAATTCTGACACAGATCTGTTGGTAATGACGTGTGCAGTTAAGTTATGCAGGATGGATATTCCCTTTGACATTTGCCTATATAATTTATTGTCCTCCTGTTCATGAATCTTGAGACAAAGATTACAGATGTTGATTCCCCTTCTCACACTTAGTCATTGATTTGGATATTTTGTCATATCCTTTTAGAGTTCTCTCACCTCAGATAAACAGTGTCAGGATTGAGTATCTCTTCAGTGAAGACATTTGACCAGTTTATTCTCATTCTTTTTTTGAAATGTCTTCTTGTTTGTGTCTTGTTATTATTTTTCCCATGAGGAACTTGACTAGGACTTGGTGAACAATAGGGAAAAGAAGCATCAATTGTAAGTTATTATATCCTGCAGTGTCTTGTATTTCCTTTTGAGAATTTTAGAATGCAAATATTTGAGGAAAAAGAGATGCTGAGAGGAGTGATTCAGGACAAGCAAGATTTCATTTGTGAATCTTGGAATTTAGAATTGTATGATGGTAAGCTGCATTAGCAATGTGCTGTGATTTTTATTGCTTTACTGGAAAGTGTATGCAGCTCTTCAGCACCATGAACTAGAAATAATATCAGTGAACAAACTAGGATGTTGTTAAAGGTTGTTCATTACTCACAATTGCCAGCTAAGTGAAGTACATGTTGTCGTGAAACTTTTGCGTTCAGTGGTACTACTTAATCTGATTCAAATTCAGATTTAAAGCCCAAGTGCTGATATAGTTCCATGTAAGAAATATATTTCTGACATTGCTCTTTTTGTTGTTACTGTAAAGTAGTCATAAGTCATAGAAGAAATACTAAATTATGGATCATTTTCTGACTGCTTGTCCATGCCTACTTGCTTCAGCTGTGCCTGAGCATTGCCGCTGAATATATTAAAATACAACGAATGCAGAGCGCACCTATGGAAGAAAGAACTGACATAGGTTATATGCTCTAAGTGGACCCTCTAATGTCCATAAGAGTCTGGTTCATTATTATTATTCTTTTGTGTTTTAATACTCATGAACACCCTGACATCTATCAGAGAGGACATCCTTTTTCTGTGCCATTGTCAGGGATGAGGATCAGCACTTAACTCCCTCATTTGAGAAGATCAAAACTGTTTAAGGAGATTAATTTATTTTACAACACAGCTGTTTCATAGGAGAAGATGATTCCTTGCATTGTTTTGAGACAGGAAAACGATTTGGTTAGATAGCTGTTGACACAGTACAGTGCATGTAGCCTCATTCACACTTTTCTCTGTCCAGATTCCAAGTTCAAACATTTTCCCTCATGCTTCTTATGAAATAAAATGGCCCAGAACAAATTATTACATTAGCTGTTGTCTTGTCAGAGGATTAATGATCTTAAAAGAGCTGTGATCTGAAAATAAATGTGATTCAAAACAACAACAGTGACATGGACACTTCTGCTCAGGCATGTCTACATGAAGCAAATGTTTCTTCTCTGAGTAGAAGAGAGTGCCTGAAGTGTACATTCTCTTTTCTCCTTTCAATCTTTACCTTTGAGCTTTAATTAATTTTTAATATGCAGTGGTTGTGTATGTGGTTTCTGTGGCTGCACAAGCATTTTGCCAAGAAACTGGCTAAGTTCTATGTGGCTGATTTATGGATGAATGTTGAACTACATCTGATTTTTCATTTTTACCACCTGTTTGAGTTCGAAGTCAGTTTTTCAGCCAGGGGATAGAGAAGGACAAAGAGGTCAAACTTCTTATGCAACATGCTGCAAAGGTTAGAAGTCAGACAACCCCTCCATGTTACATTTTACTGTCTGAATAACCATGCAGTCACAGCATCCAGCATAAAATCTCAGGTGGACATATACAGAGTAATGGTAGAAAAGCCATATTTATGTTTTTTCAGTGGCAAAATCAGGTATTTTCTGTAGTATCTCCTCCAAGAGCTACACGGAACAGCCTGAAAAATCTCAGTTAAGTTTTATAAAGACATCTGGAGATGGACATCTGTGATACATAGCCATAATTTTCATAAAATTTAGCTTTCATAAAGACTTTGCTATTTCCAAAGCAACATAAACAGGTCAAAAAGTTGAGAATGGAATTGCAAGAGTGGTAACAACAGCTCTGAGTGCATAGTGACTTTATCCAGGGCATACAGAGACATCTATTACAGAGTTAGGTTCCTGTCTCCTTTTCCCAGTGTATTTTTAAAGAACGTTAATATCTCCAACCAAGACATTCTGGGATTCATAGAATGGATTTACTCCATGAATTAGCTGATACACAAGAGAGGAGGGGAAAGAATTACTGAAATTACATGTAGTCAGAGTGATGAGCATTGAGTAAGACTAGAAACATTAATGAATGATAGGAGTTATGAATGAAATAAAGATAAGTGGAAAGTGGAATGGGACAAGATATATATTGGTCTCCAGGGAATTTTAATCTTCACCAAAACACTGTTTTTTTCCCTGTGGCATTGCACACATTATTGAACTTTTTTTCCTGTGTCCTCGCAGATCACCTGGGCAAAATGAGACATCAAATGCTTATAATTCCCTCTCTAAGGAAGGTAACAATATGTGCTGAGTGTTTGGAGGAGACACTGGAATTGTGGTAGGTATGGGTGTGGGTCCTGGGGAATGTCCTTGTGGCAAGCAGCCTCTGTCACTCACCATGGTGTCTGCAGAGGTAAGTGCAGAAGTACTTGGTGCTAGCACTTGAGTCAAAGTCAGAGCTGTTCACAACAGGACTGGCTGCATGCACCTTGGGGGACATGATGGCCTTTCCAAGATGCCTCATGGAAACTTCAGCAGAGTATTCTGGGTCAGGATGGCCCAAAATGTTTCAAGGATAAACTTCGCTGGCGGATTTTTATATAAACATGTATCTTCTGGTGAAACGCAGAGGGGGAAGGTCAACCGCATTCTGCTAGGGAGCCCAATAAGAACTTTTCTGGTGCTAGCTCATTTGGTCTAGCACCATAACTTCCCTGTGAGCCTGTCCCTCCCTGGTGAGGGAACACTATCCATGAGCCCTGCTGCAGCTGTAGGAACAGTGGGCAACAGAGCCTGGGACAGCAGCGCACATTCAGAGCTTCCACCCCAGCAGTGTTTCGTGCCTGATCCTGCTCCTGCTGGAGCCTCCCAGAAAATGTGGTACAGCATGCTGCTCCAGGACAAGGCTCCTGCTCAATCCTGAGCCCACTCCAAGGGCTGCGCACAGAAGGGAGCCCTGTTGCAGATGGCAGGGGTTTGGATCTGCCAGGGCCATGCTGAGCCCCCAGACCCCTCAGCAGAACATGGCTGGGCACTCAGGAATGGCCTCTGCAATGAGCAGGTGGCTGATCTGGGGATGCCCAAGGGCTGGCATACAGTCAGCACCAGCTGGGAAGGGATGGGCTCTTTCAAGGAAAAATATCTTGGATAGAGGTGAGCTAAGTGCCTAGCCTTGCTTCTTCTCACGGGGTGCTGTAGGCAGTGTGTGATTTTGGCTCCTGCTGGTGTGTGTGTGAGTTGCTGTGTACCAGGAAGTGGATGGAGCCATTCAGGGACAGCAAATCTGGTGCTCAGCCTGTGACAGCTGGAGCTCTTTGGCTGAGAAGGGTGCTCTGAGACCCTTTTGGCTGTGAAAATGGGACCTTCCGTGCTGGCAGAGTGATGAGCATCTCGGGCATTCTTTTAACACACTGGGTGAGGATTGTGTGGATAATTTGTTTGGATCCAGACTGCACTTGAAAAGGAGCAGGAGGACTATATCTGCTGTGCTGTGACCTCTCACGCTGCTCTTGTAAAATGGACACACTGTGGGGCTCGACATCAGGGCACAGCAGGTCCCCTTGGGAATGGATACAGGCTCATTCTGGAAACAGAATGGGTGACCGTTTTTCAAAGCAAACTTTTTAAGAGAGCTGTGAGTTTTTCACAGCTCAATAAGCATATTGAGACACTTATTAAAATAATAACAGCACATTTGTTAATAATTAATCACTGGCATTAATAGAGGGACTTTCAGCCAAAGATGCTGAAGTTCTTTCCAAATTTCACTGACCAATATTGCAAACAGTAAGGATTGCCTAATCCATCATCATGTATTGCCACCCCTGACAACTATTGAATTGTTCACCACATAGCAACTGCTCAGTAGCGATCAGATCGGTGCAGAAAGCAAGGAGTTTGCTTTCTGAAAAGGTCCAAAAGAAGTAGGTGAAGGAATGTGGATATCACTCCAAGATGGATTTGATCATGTAATAGCATCCTTACATTTTATTTGGGTTCATCCACGAATCTCAGTTTACAAAGCTGTGATTTTACATGCCACTTGAGTCAGATATTCCCTGCAAGCACAGTAGTGCAGAAAGATGGGATGTGTTCAGAATTACCATTGTCATAATTTCCTGCCAAAGGCTGGCATTCACTCTAACCCTGAGAACCCTTTGGATTCTTTCTCGTGTTTAAATGCATTGATCACTATGGTAAAACAAAGCCTTGACCTATACCCTGAATATTTAATTTCTGATTTTATTGCCTGTTTCTCATAGCCTAAATTGTCTTATAGTGATCTCTGCTGACTGTGGAACAAGACCAGATGTCGAATTTATGTGCCTCAGTTAAATGCCTAAAAGGTAGTTGATATGAATCCAGCCAAAATGCTTGTGAGTTTTTTATTGCATGTCTGTCTTAGTGCAGTTACACCTGTCTGCATCTGAATAGAGCTGCAGCCTCTCCATATTAAATGCAGGAAATTTATCTTCATTATGAAATCTCTCTTGAGAGTCCATTGCTAATGAAATTGCCTCATATTTATTTTTGAATTTGTATATAAACTAGCATTATTAGTATACAATTATCAGAGAGTAATCACAGAATTACTGTAAACATAGTCTACAAAACATACTGCAAATTAATATTCATGCATTTCTTAATCTGCCATTTGGAGCAAAAGCATAAATCCAATCTAGACTTCATCACAAAGGAATAATATCACCAGGGGAAACTGGGATGTTTTGTATTTTAGAGTAATTAAAGAGAAAGGTCCTGTGACTCTTTTTACAGTTCTGGGGGTGCAATGGCTGTGGCTGCTGATGCACAATTCAGCAACACATTGTGTCAGTGATAAGGAAGAAAAGAAAAGCAGCATTTAGACATGCCTCTATGCAGAGGTATTGCAGCATTCAATCAAATGTGTGCAGCTGACTCCAACAATGTTGTTTGACAGCCTGGTATTTGCAGGAAATCTAAGGTTAAGGATAGCTAAAGGAATGTGTTTGAATTCTGCCATTAACAAACAACTATAGGTCTTTTGTTGTCTAAAGCAGACTGAAACAAGAAAATTAGTAAAACTAGTGACTGAGAAATCCATTTTGTGCAGCTTATTCACGTTTTCTCTGCTTAGATTATGCTTTTTTGCATTCTTCACACAATTGGAAATAGATGTACTGTAAAATAATGGGAATGATTACAGAATAGTGAAGTATTTTCTATTTCATGAATATGATGTTTGGGGGGTGATTTTTAATTACTCATTTTTAGATGTCCAGAAATCAGTTTTGCAAGAGCTAAATGAGCAGAAGTATACAGTTAATAGTAGCTGTAAAATTGTAGCTCTTCTGTAACTGAGAAATACCAAACTGAAAATTTAGAATTCAAATTGAGATGAATGAAAGTAGGAGGCACTTTTGAAAATTTAACTTATATATAGTCAAATAGCAAGACTGGCAAAGAAGATTTTTGTGACGCTATGAAAATTTTTGAGAGTTTAGAAAAAAGAGGAGGAGAAAACAGTGATCATTCTTCTGTTTTTTAAGATGATTTTGCCCTAAGTGTCATCGTCACTCTTATGTGCCCATTTCTGCAGAGGTTCAAGTATTTAAGGAAAGCTGTGGTGGATGAAAAGACATTCAGGACCAAAAATCTGGTTTCCACAAGACTGTAATTGTAAAGACTCACTTGCTAGAGAGGCCTGAGCGTGCAGTTATGTGGTGATATGACCACAAGATGTGCTAACACAAGTGACCATGGTGTACCATGTTCCCAAACTCCCTGGTTACTGAAGGTTGCACACATTCTTGCACTTCCAACTCCTAAATTTATTTCTCTTATAGATAAGAAACAAACTGGGGTGTTGAACAGATGCTAAGAAGCTGTGCATATGTTGTTTTATTTCTCTTTTCCTTACTTGCTTTCTTGTTGTATACTACACTGGACACAGGAACATATGTTGCCTTTGGGTCTGTGTTTGAAGAATAAATATTCATTTTTACAGAAATGCCACCAAAATTAAATGCAATCATGACAAAGTCCTTTTTTATTCCTGCCCACAAAAGAAAGCATTCTTCCATTTCTTATTACTTCTGCCTGTCTCTTAATCTGTGCCCAACAAATGAGGCAGTGTTCCCACTGAATAATGTCTCCTTACATAGATAAGGCTTTTAGTTAGGAACATTTTAATAGAGTTCAGATTTAAAGAGAAAAAGAATAGAGATTAAGCAAGTAAGACTAATACATATTTTCCAAACATATTTCAAACGAGAATACTACAATGAAGCAGAATGATGCTGCATACAAGACAGTAAGAACTGGAAGGCATTTTCAGGTACCAAGGGTTGTACAAGGGGTAGATTCTTGCTGCAGTAATTGTGAGGGGGCAAAAAGAAAGGAGGTCTGACCTTAAAATTATTTTGATTATCCAGGTCACAGAAACCATCATGGACCACATTTCTGAAATGTCCAGTGAAAGAGTGAAATTGTTTAACAGTGAGTCTGAGGCATTAAGGAGAAGAAGGGCAGAACATTTTCTCATAATACTAATAAAAAAGTGATATGTGGCTTTTCATTAACTTGTGTTTCTTTCTGCAAATCTTTTGGGGATACTTTACGCTTGATGATATAGAATCTAATCCTTTTTATCTCTAAAGATGTGGCCACAAAGATTCTATAGCATATGTGGCAGAGATAGTTTAAATGTGAATTCTGAGGAACAGATAACACAGGAAAGAAAAAAAAATTAGGAGTGATGCAGTACAACAACCAGCTGACATAATTTAATGAGAAATGATTCATTTAAAATACAGCGTTGTAGCAAGAAACGATATAGCAAAGAGAGGGGAAAAATTTGTAACAGGACATTATTTTTAGAAGGCTTGTCGTAGTGCAAGAGTTGAGGACAGTGGGTATGTTTAGAAAGTCCTTAAAATCTGTCATGGAATCTCTGCACTGCATGTGGCAACAATCAAGGCTTTTCTTCTAGGATGTAGGCTGCAATTTGTATATTAACTTCTTGCTGGATTGAGAACTTAGTTTAATACTTATTTCCTGTCTGCATCTGAAAAAAAAAATCAGGGTCAGTCAGTTATGGGTACTTGAGGAAGGATAAAAATGATAACTGAACTATTTAAATTTTAATCCCCTGATGGGAAACATATAGATCTATATATAAAGAAGAAGAACAAGAAGAGGACTAAAAATCTAGGGGTAGTACTTAGATATATTGGGTAACATTGAGAAAAAAAAGTCAAAGGAAAATGTCTAACTTATTTTTGATTGTTCTGTTATTCTTGCTATATTTATATTCCATGTATTTATTCCATTGAATAAGGAGGAATGTTGTAAAAATATGTGGGTTTTTTTCCTTTCAGATTTAAAAGGTTGTGTTATGATGTATCATCTGCACTCAGAAGTCACAAAATTTTGGAATAAAACTTTTAATAAAACTGTTAGGAAGATACAGCTGTCTGTCTGATAGCTCTGACACTCGATGTAGGCAGGAGATTTTTTCCTTCTATTTCTTGGTAAGGCTATTAGAAAGGTTGACCAGCTGATGCAAATCCATGTTGTATATGCTGCTGATTTTGCTGCAGAAGATGTAGTACAATAGGTGACTGAGAGATTTTATGGAAACAGGAAAAAAATGGGATTTAGTGAAGTGAATGGAGATAAATTCCTCATGGTTATAAGTCAGCAGAAATGGTCTGGATGAGTATACCCAGAAGTTGACGATCACTAATATCAAGAGATCATAGAAAAGACTGTCAATGAGGGAGGGGATAAGGACTTGAGAACAAAGTACAAATACATATAAAGGGTAAAAGTAAAGGTAGTTTAGTTAACCCATATTCAGAAGATTGGTTTGGAATTTAGGACAGTGAGAGGCAAACAAGCTGCATCTCTCAGAAGACATCATTCTGATGGTGTTTGACCTGTCACCAAACATCAAGAAGATGAAGGAATAATAAACATCTGTGAGGAAATTGCTACTGGAGGGGGAAATATTATATTGTTAAAATGACTGTGCTGCAACACCTATAATGTTTTAAAAACTGGATTGAGTGGGTTAGTGTCCCATTAAAATAATATGAGGTACTTACAGAGGGAATCTCTACCCTGTGACAAAGGGCAGCAGTCTCTGGCTCTAAAGAAATGCTAGGAGAAAGAAGCTTTTGTGGAGAATATAAAAATTGTTATGAGAGATATCAGAGCCTCAGTTAGATGGGAGCACATATCATAATGAATAATTCTGTGCTATGAAGGTGATTGAGTGTGATTCAGAGACGTTTTCTTCCCAAATTTCTGTGATTGTGTGACAGAGCTTTGATTATTGATTTATAACCTTTCATTTGTAACACTCACTTTCAGAAAGCATGGGATTCTAATATTTCTGTATGTTGTTCACTGGTTGCATGAAAAGTAACAGCAGAAGATGGCAGCAGAGATTGCTGGCTCCATCTCATTTCTTTGTATGTGCAGCAGAGTACGGATGCATAGTGAAAGAACACAGGGTGAATTTTCTTTAAAAATATACTGATTTAGTTCTGGGAAGATAAATTCCTTGACTCTAAGAACACATTCATTGAAGAGGTGACCCCCGTGGGGGGGATGAGCATGAGTGGATGCGTGGGGCACGGGGTTTCTCTGTCCCTGTTCCCTGGTCATGTGTACCCCAAATTCTGTCCCCCATTGGTCAGTTTGAATGTAGCCCGCGGGAGTTCTGTAC
>VYZQ01013724.1:17978-32887 GCA_013400655.1 Mystacornis crossleyi | reverse complement strand
GGGGGGAGGTCCCTGTCGGAGTCCCTGCTGGGCTCCGGCCATGTGGGGCCAGGGGGAATAAAATCTGAAAACATCTATCAAATATCGTCTCCTTGATTCTTCCACGGGCCAAGGCTGTCTCGCAGGGAAAGGTTGCAGCCACCCCACTGCAACAATTCATCATTTAATTTTTTTTTATGGAACTGATGTGGGAGTTATGAAAGAAAAAACATACTCCTTGTATCTTCCATATGTCTTAATGGCAACAATTGCAAGCAGATGACATAGTCCTTGCAAAAGATGATGAACACATTCACTTTACATAGTCCTCCTGCCTTAGCAGTAGCTCATCAAAGGCAGGTGCCCTACATCCTGTGTAAAAATAAAATAGATTGAAAATTATAAAGAAGTGCTGAAAAATTTTGTATAAAGTTGCTTAAATTTCAACGGGTGACTCAAAGCACAAATAAGGCCAAAATTATTATTCCTCTAATAGCAAGCCATTGTAAAGATCTGCTTGTAGGTTTCCTTGACCCTCTGACCACAGGCAGTGATTGCAGGTGTAAGCTTAAGCATGTAGAAAGAGTAATGTACTTTAGTAGACCAAATGGTACAGTTGAAAACCAAAACCTTTAGGATGCTCAACTTCCTTCTCATATCACAGAGAGACACAGAACTCCAGACTCTGTCTGTGCTATCTGGCTAATCCTGCCTCAGGAAAAGACAGAGCATCATCCCTCAGAGGCAAGGGAATACCAGGACGGATATATTTATAAAGGATGGAGAAGCAGTGCCACTGCTGCCTTGCTGTCTAAAGTGTCTTTGGAGCAGCTGTCTCTGCTCCTGCTCCGGCTGCTGCACATTAATGTTTTTGTATTTTTGCCTGTGCATAACGAAGCTTGCTTGAAATCTGTCTGTGCTTCTGCTGCTTTTATAATAGCTATAGGAGAGTCAGGATGCTCTTGGGCTTTTTTTTTTGTCTTTTTTTTCATCCAGTATCTCTGCTTCTGTGCTGAATATTAACTCTTCGTAGAACTGTGTAACTGAGGCTGACAGACAACTTAATTGCTTAAGTAAAGAGAGAAGCATGACTCAGGTCTGTATATTCGAGCCCTCATTAATCTTCAGAACTGTTCAAATCAAAGGAAAAAGAAAATCAGTGGGTACATAATATGCTCCCTGGAGGTGACATTTTTAGAGCATCCTTTAATTCTGACAGAAATTTTCCACGATGTCTGTTGAAGCACGTTTTCTGTCTTTCTTCCCAGTTGCAAATGACAGTCACTTGTTAGAGGGGAGACCTGGAATAAGGAGTGTTTAGCTAATAGTTCCACAGTATTAGATTTTCTGTCTCTCATCCGTGTATCTACTTTTCTTTCTGGTGAGTGTAAATCAGTTGTTTTACTCTGGTATTTGCTTTATAATCATACTGGAGGGTCAATTCATTCATGACTATTATATTAACCAGAATAAGTTTCTGAAGGAAACTGAAGGCTATGATGTGGACATCATATCTTTCCTCAATATTGCTTTATTTTTTAGGCTGAAGTCAGAACATTTATTCCTCATAATATACATATTTATTCATGGCATTATCCTTAACCATGAAGAATGGGGAAAAAAAAAAAAAAAGTTGAAATGTACTCCAGAATGCAATCTGTTAAAGTCTGATGGCTTACAGGCATGGCAACGTATAAGGAATTATCCTTTCTGCCACAGAATGCAGAGTGTTGGAACACAAGGAACTCATAATTTGTTACGTCTTTCTCATTTCCGTTATACATTTGCGAGTTTATATTTCTAGTGATTCTTTCTGAGAGACTGGCACTTTAGGTTCAGGGTTTATTTGGGCTTCAAAATGATAGATGGGCTTATCAAAACTTGTAAAAATATTTTGTATGGCAGTTGCTACATTCAGAAGATAGAGGTGGGAATACTGCTACTACTGAAACTACTGCTGAAACAAAGTTTTTTCCATTTCCTGGAGTTTCCCTTCATACTTAATTTGGCTTTTTTGTACCAGTCTTTTGGAAATAAAGTGTATAAAAGTCCTCATGAAGAGCTGCTATATTGTTTTTATATAGATTTTGTTTCATCTGGTTACAGGCAACATCACTGGTCCTTGTCTAGTGGCAAAGGCCTTTCAAGATCAGTGTTTGAATATGAGTGTGCCATATTTAACTTTTAAAAGTATGGAAACAGCCACAGGGAGAGCCATTTTATATCTTAATATATACCCATCTCAACTAGCTCTGTGATGTCTTCTTGATTTTTCATTGGGTAAATTAAATTTTTAATTTCATAAAAAATTCAGTTCAGTGGGAGCTTCTTTTTGAAGCTGCAGACCTCAAGTATTTGGCCTGCATGACTATTCTTGTGAGGATAAAACTAGTTGGACTTAGACCAAAAGAAAATGATATGTTTAAAATTAAAAAAAAAAAAGAAAAATAATAAAAAGGCCCAGCCCAAACCACAGGTTTGTTAAGTTAGACTGGGAAAACAATTATTCCCAATGGGAAGCTATTACCCAGTGTCTTAGAAGCTGGTAAAACCATGTAGTTGTAGTTTAGTAGACCCAAAACTGTATAAGAAAAGCAATATATATTGTGATTTTTTTCCTTATATTTTTTCTCCAAAGGTTTAAAAAGTTTATTTGGCTTCACAGATGGAAGTTATACAGGCATCACTGAAATGGACAGAAAGAAGGGCCTAGTATTCAGCTGAAACACATACATTGTTTTTCTTTTCTTTTCCAGTTTCTTTGTTCCAGTTTTGCCAATCTGTTAGTTTTTATTTGGGGTTAAACAAAAATAAGGAAAACAAATACTAATGTTGAATTGAATATTTTTAAGTTACTCCTTTAAAAAATTATTCCTTTCTGGTTTTCAGTCATGTTATTTTGTTATTTCAGTCATTATTATTTTGTTAATATAATGTCTAGAATTTCACAGAAGGATTTGATTCAATAATTTGCCATCTTCTTTGTAAAAAAATTATTATATTTTGTAATTTTTTGGGAGAATTCCAAGTTGTTGAGAGTTCTTTTTTCATGAATTTTAAAATTCTTCTATCCTTCATGAATGTAAGTTCTTTTATGACATTGAGAGACAGTCTTTCAAAAATGTATCTTAATTTTTAAAGTATTCCACTAAAAGCTGGGCTAGAGTGAGTTGAAATCTGGGAGGGGAGTTTCCCTGGTGACCTTGATTGTCTGTGCTTCACTTCTTGAGGTAGCGAGAGAGGGAAAATGACACCTTTATACATCTCTCTGTAGTGAGTCACAGTAAAATGTTCTGTACTATGAATTGGTTACTTGGGTTTTTAACTAACTGAGACATAAAAGCATCATTAAGTGACTTTCATAAAGAAGTAGACAAGAAAATCTTTTAAATACTGTTATATCCCCTTCTGTGCATCTATGCATATAGCACCTAATATAAATAAGTTTTGAAATGCTTTCTATTGCTGTGCTAAATGACATGTACATTTTATCTCCCTTTGGTTGCTGCAGAAACTGAGGCAGGTATTCAATTTGCCTGAAATCACTCAAAGAACTAGAATTAGAATTATGACAGTCTAGGAGTTTCCAATCCCAGATTTACTCCTCACATCATGTTACAAATGTGATGCAGTTCAGAAAGTTAATGTTGATATAACTTTGTCAGAGCAAGTACAGAAAACAGAAAAATTTTAAATTTAAAATACCTGTAGTATCTCAGAAACTGGAGATAACAATGTGAGAAAAACACTACGCATATGGTAAATTCAAAATAAAGATGAAAATATGATGTTCATAAGAGGTAAATAAAAAGATTTCTCAGGGTAAATGGATGATTATTCAGAAAGAATAAGGTTAGAAAACTCCATAACAGTGTGTAGAATTGGAAAAAGGTATGTGAACAATTATGCAGACAGATACAAGGCTCCTATTGATTCCCTTTTTTATATGGAAATCTATGTACATCACCAATATGGGTTTATAGTCACAGAGAAATTGTGTTGATGACATCTGACTTCCTTTTCTCATTCTAGTTCTGAGTCTGGTTTTCTAGCTTTGAGAAAACCATTCAGCTTATTTTTGTGAGTTGTGATTGCCTCTTACACATTTTCAAACTATTTTTTTGGAGAAGCTTCATGTAAATAGTCTCATTTCATGCAGGATGTGGGAAAACAAAAGTTCTTAACGTGTTAATTTCTTGATTGTTTATTCTGAGGTAGAGGAGCTTGGCCAGCAGCCATGTGTCTCTGTTAGCTATGTCCCCTAACCAGTGAGATTGGCAGCACAGTTTCGTGGGACCGGTCAACGTGCCAGTGAAATGGAGGATCAGGTGCCAGCGCCAGTACATGTAGGTGGATCTGCTGTGTTCTGACACTGAGAAACCAAGTGGCTCCCACAGGACACCTTTACGTGCCTTTTCTTCTAAATTCGCATTTGTTTCAGGTTACAAATGAGATATTCCTTTTGTGTATCTTGTTATATAATGCGAGACTCAATCTGAGCATCAGACTAAATCTAACTTGGAAAATTTAACACTAACAGCTCCTCTTAGTGCTGTTAACTTAATAATTTCCATCTATGAAAATAAGAGTTTTCTGTGTCCTGTAGGGAAGAAAGGAAGGAAGGAACTGGAAGCATCTAGGCATCCTGTTTATTTGCATCACATGGGTGAATAAACTCAGTTAACAGCAAGTACAAAGTGAAAGCTAAAGATATGACAGAAAAGAATTATTTTACAGCCCATCTGTTCTGAATTATCTGTGTACTTTCAAAGTGGGATAATCCCTTGAAAGTTATTTCTGAACATTTTTTAACTAATACTGAAATATGTCATCCACATTCTGCAAGTTTATATTCATAATAATTTTTATACATATAATTTCAGATTATATAGTGTGAGTATATGCTATATAGGACTTGCAACAGAGAAGTGTCTTTATATTCCCACATAGTCTGCAAGGACACAGAATATATTTGTCTATTTTTCCCTCCATGTTTTTTATTCTAAAAGTCAGGAATTCAATATTATTCAGTGGAATAACTGTAGTGGAGAGAATGCCCTTCAAGCTCCTAAGGTGAAAGAACAAGGTTCTGTGAAAAACACTAGAATGCTCCTAAAACCTATCAGCAGCTTTGCATTTAAGTGTTGTTCAGAAGCAGTTGTCTTAACTAATTTCGTGACAGCTGCTTTCCTTTCTGGGACATGTGGATTTCTTATGCAGTATCTCTCAATACATCTTTCTATGAATCATGATTAGATGGACTAAAAGGAAACTGAGACACTGTTACTTAGGTATCCCTTGCAAAATTTCAGCCCATCTGTCTGGCATTGACATTTGAGGTTGAAAAGGCAGTATAAGTGTTTAAAGATTAATCTCCCTAATGGTTCAGTTAATCTTCCCAAAACCTTAAGGGATTTGACTGACAACTCCATGAATTTCCTCCTTAAGTGTGCACTTATAAGAACAAAGAGATAAGTAGAAAAAGAATCTACATCCTAAACCCACAGGTGCTTCAAAGATCTCAGAAATATTAGACACTTTGTCATTCACTTCTTGTAGATTCTCAGCATACTCTGTAGTAACCAGGTTCCTCTACAAACTACACGACATCCCTCATTGCATGGGCTGGAGAAGTCAAGATTTTGTTCTTCAATAATGGTAGTAAAGAAGACTTATTAAGAGGCTTCCTAATATGGTACAACACATGTAAGATATTTGAGACAATGCATAGAGAATCAGTGATTCATATTTATTTCTAAGGTCAAACTGTTGTTCACTGCTATGCAAATATAAATCTGGAAATTAATAGTTTCTATGGAACACATCCCTGGCTAGGAATATCTGGGAATTCAGAAACAAAAGGAAGAGACTTTACTATAGCAGATAACGGAGATTTTATTCAAGCTAACCTAGAATAACTTAAACTTGACCAGTCATCCCAAGAAAATAGGGTTTTTTTTTGTGATATTGATAACCTCTTGGAGACAGAGTCTGTTTTTTCAATCTGTTTAATCTGGTTACTTCTTCCTTTGCGAGTTTAGAAAAACATGAAAAACTTGAAGCAAAAAGAAGCAGACCAAACATATAGAAAACTGTCTCCGACTGTAAGGACTTTAGTAAGTTTTGCTTAAACTGGTTGTAACAATGGATAAANTTTTTTTGTGATATTGATAGCCTCTTGGAGACAGAGTCTGTTTTTTCAATCTGTTTAATCTGGTTACTTCTTCCTTTGCAAGTTTAGAAAAACATGAAAAACTTGAAGCAAAAAGAAGCAGACCAAACATATAGAAAAACTGTGTCAGACTGTAAGGACTTTAGTAAGTTTTGCTTAAACTGGTTGTAACAATGGATAAAGAGTGTCAAATATTACAAGTAAATTGTTGGAACTGCTTTATTCTTCCTTTTTATGGCTCAGGGTTACAAGTGGCTGGAAAGTCTATGTACATGTCACCTGGTTTGGACAACTAAGTACTAAGCAGCTAAATCATCTGTCTCCTGTGCTTTGGTGTTCTCATCATTTGCAAAATAATTTCCTAGCTTCTAAATGCTCCTTCAAGATGCACAAACTGAATATACAGAAAAGAAAA
This sequence comes from Mystacornis crossleyi, assembly GCA_013400655.1. Classification (NCBI taxonomy): domain Eukaryota; kingdom Metazoa; phylum Chordata; class Aves; order Passeriformes; family Timaliidae; genus Mystacornis; species Mystacornis crossleyi. The sequence continues at coordinate 26,321 of VYZQ01013724.1, read as the reverse complement.
AGAGGTTTCATGCTATTTCTTCACATGAATGCCACTTTGATTGATTTCACAAGAAAGGAAATTGTTTCCCTTGAGAAGTGTATTATAATTTTCTTGTATTTCATGCCTTCCTCCCTGCATGTGAAGAACAAAGAGGTCTCCTCCTGGGGTATAATGCTTAAAAACTTAAAGATATATCTGGATAAACTGTACTGTGACCATAAAGATTTGAGCTGGGTCAGATAGATTATACTCCAACTGACATTTATAAATGATATTATCTGTTGACTCCAGCTGTAGAGCACACACAAAGCAGAAATACTTTGGGACAGGGTAAGAATTCTTTGCTGCAATGAAGGTTTAACCTTGATCAGAGGCTGATTGAGTATAAGGCAACCAGACAGTCAGGTTTACTATTTTATTCAGCATTATGGTAAGATACAATGACTTTAAGGGAAATCATCATCTCACTACAGGAGAAATGGCTTGGTTTATTTAAAACTGGTGAGAAACAGAGGTGACTGCAATCTCAGGAGAACAAAGGTTGTCAACAGATATGCATTAAAGACCCAGAGTATTGAATTTGTTTCAGCTAATCATTGTTCCAAATATGATGATGTTACACTTTTAAAAGATAGAAAGAATGGGAAGTTAAGCTAATGAGCCTGGCTTGCCTGAGCAGAGCACAATAGAGAAATAAAATATGATCTCAAAACTCTATGGGATGCTGGACAGTGATGAGACAAATGCCAAGCAATTGATATAGAATATTCTGATGTTACTGAAGCGCCTTGATCAGCCCAGTTAAAAAAGAAAAGCTCAGAAGGTAATATTTCAGAAGTCTGTCAAACTCCAGTTTGCTTAGTGTGGTCTGAATATTAGAAGAAAAGTGATTAAATAAATATCTACAGGTTACATATAAGGTAGAGGATATAGATACAGAAATGAGATGGCTGAATGATTGAAGTAATCAAATATGGCTGGTCCTGCCTTGGGGCAGAGCTGTAAGCTGTGTACTGGATGAACTCTTTCTATGACCACCTTTCCTCTCTTGACTCTGTTGCCCTTTCTCTGGCAAAGGATTTCAAAGTTAAAGCTCACTGTGGCAGGAGTTTTGATAAGACCAAAGCCAAAGAGGCAGCTGAGACATACCCCTATTCTTCTCCAGTGACAGGACCTTCTGGATCTGAACTTAGCATAGGTGACAGGAGCGAGGACCCATAAGACAAATGGAGAATGGTCACTTTCAGAACTTCTCCTGCTGCTCTGGAGACTCTTGTCCTGTGATGGGGCAGTCAGTGATGAATGGGCTGAAGCCTAAAGAAGAACACCTATTAGCTTAACCACAGGCAAACCAGGTATGGAAATCAAGTGATTTTTAAAATTTCTGATCTGGTATGATCTCCACACTGAATCCCTCCTCAACAGGCCTTCTGAGAACTGTAAATGAATCCATGTTTAGAATTAAAAAATTCTAGCAGAGTCATACTGTTGCAACACTGATGGGCATAAATTTTCAGTTATTGCCCTCCTTTACCAAACTAGAATGAGTGCACATTGCCCTTTTCTTATAAACATAGATTAATTGCAGGAGTAATTGGCCTTTGCTGTTAAAACTAGTAAAACTATAGTCACAAAGGGAATTATGGGAGTTTAAGCAAAGTAAAAAAGTGAAGACTTCAACAAGGTTCGCAGGTCCCTTAATTTTGTTGTGGATTTTGTGACACTTGGCACTACATCACAGTATTGGCTTGATGTTGGGGGTTGAGAAGGTTTTCTTTTTGTGTGTGCATGTGTTTTTCTCCTCTCAAAGGAATTTTTTCCCCATGTTAAGGGGCGATTGNATATTTGCCTGAAAGCCCCTCATTTTCAAAATTATAATAGTTCGGGAGGAAGGGAGTTACATTTTTTCCATTCCGGGGTGGGAGGGGGACTCCTGTCTTCCTTAGCAGACACCTGTCCAAACCAGGACACTTGAGAATTTCAGCCACCTTTCAGAACAAATAAGCTTCCAGCTTGTGTGGACAAGCAACCGTTTAAAACATGATGTTATAGGAATGTAGGAGATAGCCTCAAGGGCTGTTTGAATTTACTGAAGGCAGTTGCTGCTTTGTTAGCTTTCATTTTAAAGCATTTTGATTCTGTCCCCCCACCCCTGTTATGGTGGCCGTTGGGGTCTGGTGGTCTGACCCAGGTGCCGTGACCTTCCCAGAGAGAGGTCCCACAAGGGACAGCTTCCTAGGGGTCTCGGGCAGCCCTCTGGCCTCCGGGGTACCTCAGCAAGGGGACAGCCTGTGGCTGTAAGTGATCAGCTCTTAGCAGTGATTTCAGCTCAGTGATATCGGCTCTGCCTTGCGAGGTAATCCCAGGCTGACGCAGGGGAAGAGAGACAGCAGCTCTGTGTGGCGATTCCACAGAGACAGCCTTTATTGTCCAGCACTCTGCAAAGGGGACCAGGGACAGCTACTCCCTCTCTAGCCATCCACTAGCCCCTGTTTTATGGGAAAGAGGTGGGGGTGGTACCCAGGGGGGGTAACCAATGGGTTACAAGGGATTTGCATGTCCACCAAAGCATGATGGGGTCATCCTATAACTAAAAGAACTGTATTTTCCTTTCCAGGGACAATTGAGGCAAATTTGTCACAGCTTACTTTAGGGACAATTCCTCAAGGGAGAGATCTGGAAAGCCTGTTCCTTTCCACAGGGTCTCATCCTAACAGGCTGCTTCTTTCAGGTGCCACCTTTCCAGGAGACAGCCAGGACAAGCCCATCACCACCCATTCAAGCGCCCTCTCTTCAAGGGAGAGACCTGGCAGGCCCATCCTCCCCCACACCCCCTCACTGCTATATTGCCAAGCAAGTGTTGGAAGCTGAAAGATCAGAAAGATAACAGCATCTCCATATTTTTTTTTCCTTTTAGAAATATGATTTTCAGGATTTTTATGGTCTGACTCATAACCTCTAAATCCTGCTTCATTTTACATTTTATTTTAGGTCACTCCATTAGATCATAAAATTTCAGCATTCTCAGAACGTGGTTCAATATTGATTGAAAGGTGATTTCAGTCTGCAGAGATACTATTTTTTTCCTCTCTTGAATGTTTTTTTTGGTAATAATTCCACAATAAGCTGCTTCCTTGAAAAGTTTAAAAGTAGTAGTATAATGCAACTGAACTTTTGAACATCACCCAAGTAGACATATCTTTCTCTGTTTCATTTATCATGTTTATTTTCTTTTTTTTTGAGAAAGACTTGAGGACAAGCATATGAAAAAAACCCGTAAGTTGTTGAATGTTTTTGCTGCTCTTTCAAAAATCATAGGATCCTGGAATCATAGAATGGTTTGGAAAGGCTCTTAATGATCATCTTGTTCCAACCCCCCTGCTATGGGCAGGGACACCTTCAACTAGACCAGTTTGCTCAGAACCCCATCCAGCCTGGCTTTGAACACTGCAAGGGATGGGGCATCCACAGATTCTCCAGGCAACTTGTTTCTGTGCCTCACCACTGTCAGAGCACAGAATGTCTTCCTACTATCTAAGCTAAACCTTCCCTCTTTCAGTTTGAATCCATTCCCCCTTGCCCTATCACTACATGATCTTGTAAATTGTCTCTCTCCATATTTCTTTAGAGCTTCTTCATCAAAAGATACACTCAACAGTGGGTTTCTAATTTTTGCAGGTAGATGTACCATTGAAATTCCACTAAGGACAAGAGAAATCAGTTAAGCAAGACAGAATGGAATATGTGGCTGCAGACTCCAGTGACAATTATCCTGTTTTTTTGAGAACTGGACTTGCAGTTATCTGCAATTCAGATTTCTATACAGTAGCTATGTAATCTTCCAGTAAAGATGAAATTGTGTTTTTGAAGTAAAGATCAGAGAACAGAAAGAATATTCGTGGTAGTTCTAGAAAGAGGGGGGCATTTACATAGCTTGTGACAGAAGCAGCTGAAAAACATTGTAAGAACTGTGCAGTGCAATAATCTGAAAGACTTCTGCAAATGTCTCAAATTGTTCTCCTTTCATTTTAGTGCTGTGGATGGAATGGTAATATAACTGATAACAGTACAACGCTTTAGGATCAGTGTGCAGAACTATGACAATGCTGCACGTTTGTTTGAGTTGTGAAATATTCTTTGGGAGGTCCAGTGTTCATTTCTGAACAGAACTGAAAAATGGGGTGACTATAACCCTGTATTGGTGATGTACATAGATCCAGAAAGCTGGTTTCCTTAGAGCCTGTTTAGAATCAGAGGTAAATTTTTAATGAAAAAAATTTTTTTAAAAATTATGGTTCCAAGAGAAGTATCTAATAAGAAAAATATTCTAGAATATTATGCCTGGCTGAAATTAGTTCTTTTTGTCTGCTTTTGTAAATGATGTGCATAGATTCCAAAGAAACCAAGTGTTACATCTCAGTGAGCTGATTCATACATAGCACTGTTTCTTAGTGCCAACAGACTTTCCAGGTATGTTCTGTTCCTCTGTCAGGGGGGATCTATGCTAAAGAAGACATTTAGCTGCCACAGGTTCTTTCTTCTAAAGGAACTTTCCCTTTAAAGTTGGAGCTGCTTCATTTAGTTTGGTGCAGTTTTATAAGTGGTCCACTGGCCAAAATATTTCAGTGCTAAAAGCTAAGAATTGACTTGTGGACAGTTACTGCTGAACTTAAAACTTCTCTGTGTCTTTGATAATGGTCATTGATAAAAAAGGTAGCAGAAAGGAGTTGGTGTTGGCTGGGAAAGCTGGGCTAGCTGTGGCTGAGCTGGCTGATCTTCATCTGTGGGAGCATAGAAGAGAGTCTGCAGTCCTTGGAGAAGAGCCCTGCATGACTTCCTTTGCAATGGCATTTGTGAGGTTTTGGTTTAGCTGTCTGTCTCATATTTAAAATAAATATCTAATGCTCACATCAAATTTGAATGGAGGAAAGAAAAGCAGATTCAAGCAGGCTTTTTGTATTTGTGTCAGAAGTCAGTGAGTCTTTCTGTAACATTNAATATATATAATATAGAATAGATTATATAATTAAAGAGGAAGTGGTGGAGGTATAACCAGAGAAACACAACTGTAGCCACAAAGCCTGTGTAAGTTATTAGTTCCATATGCATGTAACTATGATGTGAGAGACTTTCAGGCTTACCCTGAGCTCTCAAATATTTGTCCCTTCATTTTCAGGTGCTCTGGATCTGTAAATAGCACTGCTTATGAATAACAGGTCTCTGTAAATTATCTATGCATCTGGGATAAACAAAGCAGCTTCACAGAAGTGTGGTTATGATATTGGCAAAGTGCAACGAGCAGTGTAGACAAGAAAGAAATGCACCCTGCTACAAAGAGGCCTTCTCCCAAGTGACATAGTTATCTGACACCATGGAATAAGTTTTCTTCTTCTAAAAGAAAAAAAAAAGACCAAGAGAAAGAATGAGTTTTCATTCTACTAACACAGTGCAGTGGAATGTTTTATTTCTAGAGTCTCTTTTGGCAAAGGATACCCTGGCAGAATAACTGAGTGAACAGAGTGAGTGTTTAAATCCCTAGAAATATAACATGTCCATAATGAAAAATTCTGGCTGCAGAAATGTTCACCCAATATTTAAGCTGAGAATGTGATTGATCAAAGGGCTAGATGACATGAAAACCTGTATAAACTTTGTGTTAACCTTTTGTGTCTGTGAAGGACAGATGATAAGCCCTTTACCTTACTGCCAGACTGAACAGGGATTCAATGTCTCCACTAGTTCCACACTAATTAAATGTGGATATTATGTAAACCACAACCCAAACTGTTTTATGGCTTCAGAAAATGTTAGCTTCATTTTTCTTGTCAGGAGACAAAAACTAGACCATGACAGATGAGTTTGAGCATTTGCTGATCATTCATCTACAAAACATAGTAGTTTGATTCTTTCACTTATGGCTGTTTGCAGAAACAGAAGTTAATTAATTGAAGCAATGGTGCTCAGAAAATTATTTTTATTTTTCCCCCTTTAGCCAGATTTCATTGTATCCTAAGCAAAATCTTTAATAACATGATACAAATGAAAGATCACAGACACCATTTCTTATTGAAAGAGTGCATTTATTTAGCCTTAATATACAAATAATAACACTGGCTACATGTAACCACACAAATATAATGTAACTCAATCAAGAATGTAATCAACTGGTTTGGTGCTATTCATGCAGTACCTAAATAATTCAAATTAATCATATTCCCTAGAATCAAATGGAGGAGTCACAGCTATGCAAAGCTAGTGCAAAATTCAATTTGCACTGATCTGCCTTTGAGAGCAAAAGCACAAAATATAGTAGAATACTGGCATCACTTGTCTGTTTTTCAGTTAATTTCTCTCTTTTTTCCTTCTCTTAATTTCTCTGTATCTTATAGACATGAAAATATTTAAGGTAATGTGATTTTAAGCTTATTGTTTACATTCCAGAAGAGTAAAAAAGTCCTTACTTCAAATGGATGTGCTTTTTTCCCACAATTCCATTAAGGGGCAACTATGTTACAAGAATATAAGAAAAAGGAAATTATTTATTCACAAAAAACGAAATTAAGAAGCCTGTATTTAGCATTTGTAAGAATGAAATCCAAAACCCAAAGATAATTAAGACAATAAACAGAAAAGTTTTAAATAACTGCTTTCTTGAGTGATCCAAAATCAAGGCAATTATAAGTGTTAATTTCAGGGATAAATTAGTACTAGATTGCTTTATTTCCCATATTCCTTTTCCCTGAAATGGGGAAAGAATATATGCACAACTTTTCAATAAGCGTACTGATCCTCATGTAATATTGAAGGCACAGTTAGAAGAATCAGAGTGATTCCCCTTTTGTACATGTTCAAATATGTATGCAAATTTTACATGAATGCTCAGTTCGAGGATGATTGGCTAACAGTCACAGTGAATTCTTTCGCTTTAATGAGTAGGGATTCTCTATTAAGAGCATTTTTTCCTTTTTAACTTATAGGTGAAGTCATTAAGTATTTTAACAGACTGAAATGTAGTAAATGCATGCTGCTATTTCTATGAGAAACAAGGGCCTGCACAGCTTAGCTTAGACACTTAGGATGGACAGGAAAAGAGTTGTTCCTAGAACAGCAGTGGAGGCCATCATAATCTGTTTGACAATCTCCAGCCAGGAAGTGGTGTTGGTATTACTGCAGACTCTGCTCACAGACTGATGCTCCAAAAGGCCCAGTAATGCAAAGGGCCCTTTGTTTTAGAAAAGTCAGGACAGCGTAAATACTGACTGACATGAGTGATCACATGGCTTGGCCACTTGGAGCAAGGTGAAGGAGAACTGTGATCACAGAGGCTTGCCCTAATGTAAGCCGTGGAGAAAGGCTCACTCAGTGTGCTACATTTTAAGAGTTGTCTGGTGCTGGAAGCCCGCTTGGCCTCCTGCGTGAAATAGTTGCTTGTAACTCCTGTGTAGTTGTTTATAATTAAAGGAAGCAAATAAACTGAAATCTGATGTTGAATTGATTTATTTGAAATGGTATGAGTGATATTCTCTACTGAATAACACTGGTTGGCTGGCAAATGTATTGCCTCCCTTGTGGTGAGGGAAGGGTTTGAAGAACAGTCTGCCAAGGTGGGTAATTTCTGCCTCACCCGTGAGGACCAATGTGGAAGAAGGGACACAAGGCACAAATATGTATGATTATAAGCATGACATAGCAGGAAATGAGCCTGGGATCAGGGGCTGGTATCTAACAAGCACTAGAATTTAGAGAAGAAATGGGCTGTTAGATGCCATGTCAGTGAAGAGATAGAATAAGGGGAATCAGTAGAGAAACAACCAAATTACAAAGGTGAAATAACACTCTTGGCAGTGCTGTTCCAAGTGCCTGTAAGGGAGGAAAGACTGTCTTTAACAAGACAAGAAGTAATATTTCTTGAGGGGAATTTGGACACAATATTTAGGTGTGTGGAGAGAATGAGTAGGAAAGGCTGGATAATAGAAACATAGAACATAAAGGTAGGATTTGTAGTGTGTTAATGGTGGCTTTAAAAGATTCTGGCATAAAATGAAACTGTCATGGGAATTACGGTCACCATCTGCTTCTACAAGTTTTACAAAATGAAGGTGTTGATTCATCCTAAGTCACAATNTATTTAGGTGTGTGGAGAGAATGAGTAGGAAAGGCTGGATAATAGAAACATAGAACATAAAGGTAGGATTTGTAGTGTGTTAATGGTGGCTTTAAAAGATTCTGGCATAAAATGAAACTGTCATGGGAATTACGGTCACCATCTGCTTCTACAAGTTTTACAAAATGAAGGTGTTGATTCATCCTAAGTCACAATGACTTTTTTTTTTGTGTGTGTGTGTAATGTGTGTTTGCAAA
>VYZQ01013722.1:0-15398 GCA_013400655.1 Mystacornis crossleyi | reverse complement strand
CTATTTTGCTAAATGCATTCCACCCTGGCCTTGAGGCCCTGGGGCCAATGGACAGTATCACATTTTATATTCAAATGGGTCTTGTCAATATGGTATGTCAGTGTTCCCTTTGGTACAGAAAAAGTGATGAAGCAACCACTCAATACTAGGAATGTGCCTGCAAGGCCTGACAGAGAAGGTAAATTTTTAAAGCAGTGTTTACACTTAACCTGGCTTGGACAGCATGAACTCTCCACCTCCTCCAGTGTACCTGACAGCTTCCTTATCAAATTCATTCCACTTAGGCTCATAAACAGGTTAAACTCTGCATGTGTTCCATTAGTGATATTGCACAACACTTTTTCAAGCTTTAGAAGGGCTGGTAAGCTTCAGGCAAAAGGAGCTGGTTAATTAATACTGAACTGTCATGGATTACTACAATTATGATCCGTGTTATTGCAAAGGGTTTTATAATGAGAAAACATTCTTTAACCTGCTATTGGTTTAATCATGTATTCCCAAGAAATACATTTCTCAGCACTAGTAGATTTTAGATTTATATATTGATTTAATTTAAATATTGAAAGCATACTATTTTCCCTAAGCATATTCTGATGATTTGGACAGCAATCTGCTGATAGGACATACTGTTAAGAATATCAGTGAGAAATGTATTTGATGTTTGAGTTTTCCAACATCAAAAAACTAAAAACCTCATGTAAAGGATATACTTATGAAAAATAAAATGCGTTTAGCAAAGCAAAGCATACTAGAAAATACAGAGCACCAACTGTAGAGCATGGAAAACCATGACAGAGATAAACAAAGAGCTACTTATGAGCTGTCATTAGTGCTGGAGTGTGGGAGAGAAGTGCGGTTAAATTCCCCTGGTTTTTACACTCATTTTTATTCAGTAGCTTTGTATTTTGGTGGCCAAATTCCCAAACTGTATTAATTATTCTGATGTGACTCAGCTAAGGCATGCATTTTTCAAAAAGTTCTGATAATATAAACTCTTGTCAGCTATTGTGCAGATATACATGCGTGCAGCGTCCAACACCACTTGTCTTGCTGTAATTCCTCCCACAGCTGATGATCTCAGCTGCAGCTTGACTTCTGTCATGAAATGGTCCATATATACCTCCTAAGTATGGCAGCTTACTCCTAGCAAGCTGGTAGCTTGATCAGATGGCTGCTATGTTGTTACACATTACGCGCAGAAAACACCATTTTAAAAAAATCCTGCAAACAATTATTTAGGGAATGGGCATAACAAATTTGTGTTTAGGCCCTTCTTTTTCCCTATAGCCCTAGTAAGACACTTAGTTAATATGTAGTTGGTTTAACTTCTTGGATATGGGAAAAAATCCAAACCTAGTGGCTAAATGGACTAAAGACAAGAGCAGACTGAGCCTACTCACTGCATTAATAAGCTGCAATTGTTTTTTTGGTGGGAGTAGAGGAGCTTCTCTCTGACTTCACTGCACTCCACTATGGGCAGCAACCTCTGAGTCACTGCCTTGAAGAGATAGTGACTTATTTTAATTACCCTCAATGAACCCTGCATTTGCAGGAATGAGTCACAGCCTAATGCAATTTCATAATAATTATATAAGAAGTATTTTAAAGTGATGCCTTGTATCTTTGCCTATTTTATTCATTCTCCAGGGTGACTGGAGAACATGATTCATTTAAAATGAGCTAGTATATATTATTTACCAGTAATAATTACTTCTGTTATTTATAGACAGAGAGTGTGCATGGCTCTATACAGATTGACATTATGATAAGGTTCACGAGCCCAAGGGCATGCAGCACAGGGGTGCAGACATCAGAGTGATTAAAAATACGGTGGGTGAGATCAGTACTATGATAAGCAGACAGAGCAGCTCTCTGAAGAGTGTTTTGCTTACCTTTTAATGAGTAATGTGGGGTCAGGTTAAATGCTCCCAATCGTGTGCAGGGGTGATGGCCAGGGGAGTGCATGGAGCAGAGAGGGAAACGGTGCTGTTTGAAATGAAGCGTGTAAGAACTGGGGGTAAAGAATTTGAACCACCTTCCCTTCTCTTTTACCACTGACAGACACCATGTTCTCACAGCTGCACCATTTTGTGGAGTACCATCAGGTTGGGCAAAGCATATTGGCTGGAAAGGATTCCAGGAGCTTTCTAACTGGAGAGCATGCTTGTTTTCCACTTGGTACTGGGAAGGACATCTTTTATTAAGCAACTGATTAGTCAGTTCTCTGGTAACAATGTGCTATTAGAAGGAGGCATAACACTGTAGAAGGTTTACCCTTTAACATGCTCACTAGGGATTTCTGCCTTACACTTTTGAAGGAAAGTGAGGGAATTATCACACAGCACAGCAGCATATATGCTTGGATAAGAGCATGTAAAGGGTCCTGTTGCCAGTAGAAAAGACTGGAAGGCCGGGGTGGGGCTTTTTTGAAGTGCAGAGAGCTAGTTTAGGCGTGTTTGTGTGCTGCCGGGGAGGAGCTCATTTACGAAAAAGGAATTTTCTTTGTTTTCTATCCAGTTGCCCATGGCCTTGGGCTACCTTCCGTGGGTGGTGCCTATCTACTTACCATAACAAGGCTTGGTCTTCTTGCTCAGCTGGTGTTTGCTTGCCCAACACCCTTAGCACAGATACAGACCTTAGGGAAATTTGGTTAAGGAAGTTACTGTAGATTACTCATATCTGCAGCTAAACCTGATGAATGTCCTTTCCACTATCAAAATGAAGTAAATACTGACACTGTCCCAGGGTGGTTCGAAAGCCCTGGTGTCATAATGGTCTCTTTAGGAGAAGGAGATCAAGGCAAGAGGTAAGGTAAATAGTACAAGCTCACGCAGAAATCATAGCTCTGCATAAAGATGAGAATCCATATGTCTTCAGTCACAGGCAAAGTATCGTAACCACAAGACCGTTCCTGCTCCTGTACAAACAAACAGCTTGCTTTCATTTCTTTCTTGTCAGTAGTCATGATAGACAGCTCATGCACAAATGTTAGTGGCAGAGGATTTGCTGTGAGAAACGTGTTTGGAGTGGAGACGGGAAAGATGAACGAGTCATTGGGTTCACAGCAAAGAAAAGCTTTTCCATTTATGTGAAGTCTATTATTGCCCGGTATGTCAATTTTATTTCTGAAAGGATTAGCTGGAGACGGGAGGTTTAAACTGTGAATCAAAAGGTGTGCAGGTGTTGTGAGAAACAGGAATGAACAGACTACCTTTTAAATAATTCTGTCCATCTGCATATCATTATTATGAAGTGTGTCATCTTCCTTGGATTTAATCAGGAATATTTCTGAATCCCTTATTGCCGTGGTGCCTGAGCAATAGATATGGCAGAAGAAAACACTGACAAGTTTCCAGAAGGGTTTGGTCTAACTGTCAATTGGTTTATGGTTGTCCCAGATTTTTTCATTTTGTTGTGAAACCTTGAAGAATATGTTGATGAGGAGTGTTTCTTCCTATGCTGAGATCACTGAGCCCAGTAATATTTACAGTTGTGGCATGATATATGTTGTATCTCTGGCAGAAGGATTTCTGCGGAGCATTTACTCAGTGGGATGGTATGTCATACTAGTTAAATCACATCTGACCTGACTAATTTGGTCACAAATTTCTTGTCTGCAAAGAGATTTTTTTTCTCTCTCCTTGGAAGTGACTGTCAAGGATATAGGGAAGTGGCAAAGACTGAATTGCTGTTGGCAAACACTACTGTTTTTAAATCCTGTCTGAAGTTCAGGGAGGATCAATATTACAGCATGCAAAAGTATTTTCTTGCTAAGTTTGCATGCTGGCCCTGAAAATTGGAGTTTCTGTCAGAGCAAGTTAGAATTGCTGCCCGAGTTGTCCTCTGTCCCTCCGCATGTCCTGGCTAGACTGGATACATGTTCTTTTCTGAGTGTTAACAGCAAACATTGCAGGAATGCTTGTAATAAAGATGCTTGACACATCAAATTAAACTGCATAAACCCAGCCCTGCTTTTGAACTGTTTGCTCCCGTAAGGGGGGCTGTGGCTACTGGCGCCTGTGGCCGGATGACAGCTCAGTTATACAACAGCAGAACAACAAAGCTGACTCCCGAGGAGCCTGGTGCTTTGTTCTACAAAGACTGGCGGGAAAGAAGCAGCTGCTCTGCTGCTTCCGTGCAATAGCTCCATTGTTAGATAGACAATACTTGGACACAAAGCACACATAACTTTTGAAGCCTAGGGGTCCAACATCACTCTCTTACTTTCACTGTAGGAAGCATGTGGCATGCTTGTAAAAAGAGGCACACGCAACTGGCAGAAGCTAATTGTGCAGAAAAATTGGGCTGATGTGTAAATAACTTCTTTGACAATGTATTTGGCTGTGTTTTTAGAACTTTCTACAGACCCTGAGTGCTAAATCTATGCATGTGAGGATGGCCAACCCACAATGTTGAGTAGATGCAGCCATTTCTAAAAGAATTACCTTTTCTTTTTCTTTACTATACACTGGAAAAAGGTCTGCAAAAGTGGAGATGAACTAGAAGAGGTCATGGAGGGAAGAAATGTCATTGAGTTTTCTGAGGATATTCTTGAATTATATCTAATGTTCTACTGCAGTGATCCAAATGGAAGCAACTGCCAGAAGCAGAGGGTATGAATGTTTTCAGAAAAGTGAAGCACAGCTAATTTTAAGTGCAGTGAATAAAGTGCTTGAAAACTGAAGCCTGAATATGTTTGTCCATTTGCTTGCCTTGGCTGAAGACAAAAGGTTGGTTGGAATACTTAGGAATAAATTATGAATGAATATTTTTGTTAGCATATGCCATTTCACCACTGCCAAAACAGAATTGCAAAGCAATATTGGCACTGTCAAAGTTAGAGAAAGATGCAAAGAGTTAGATATGTAAAGTAAGAGAAAGAAACTTCTCCTAATCTAAAGAGACCCAAAAGTAAAGCTTTATTTTTAATCACAGCCAGTGTTTGTAACAAGCTTACCTACGTTTCAAATTTCAAACTGAAAATGGGCTTTCTGAAGCAAATGGGATTTGTGAAAATGGATGAAGAGGTTTGTTTTCAATCTGTGTTTCCATGGAATTGGAGGATTGTTTTGGATTAATGTGCTGATTTCAATCATATGGATATTTGAACTTGGACCAGTCCTCTAAAATGCTGAAATTCTGATAGAGCATCAAACATGCTGGTGAGGCCAAAGTATAAGGTGTCAAGATGGGGAGAAGCTGTGAGAACAGGGAATACATCCTCCAGGGTGACCTGTTCCCCTGATTTCATTGCAGCTTGCACCGCAGCTTCTCCCGTGCACTTGGACTTCTCTGTCACAGCCCTGGCTCACACTTCTCCTGATGAACCGAGCCTGGCACCACAGGTCCTGCTGCAGGAGACACTGTGGCTGTGTGTCAAGTAAGAGCAATGCAAAGCTGGAGCATCAAAATGGGATGTAAAAAAGATGTGTTCAGTCAGTGGAATCTGGCTGTCTTGAATCTAGGGTTTGTTCCTAAACATTACTTTTAGGAATCTTTAGAGTCTGACACACTGTTCTGTGTTGGTTCAGCTTTTGCTCTGGTGTCCCTTGATCAAGGTTTGTAATAGCATGTCCTCCCTCGTTGTTTGCCCAGGTGGAACATTTACATTGACCTTTGGCAAGTTCCAGAGTGACTTAAACACTTCCAGTTTCTCTAGTAAACTATTTCTGGCTCAGAGGTTGCTTCTGAGGTTATTATAAACAGGGCTGGGCTGTGCAAGTGCCTGGACAATTAAAGTATCTTTTTATGAGAACTCAGAGTACTCCTTTAGAAGAATGTTTGCCTTGTCTGATGACTACCTCAAAAACAGGCAGGTAGAAGGAAAAGCAAAAGGCACAACACTTCAAAGCATGAAAAATTACATCACCGTAAACATCCAAAGAGAACATGCTACTGTAATGTCATGAATCATTTGAATAAAATCAAAACCTCTCCCTGAACCCAGGGGGTGACTCCTCAACATGGTTCCCTACACAAACAGTTGCAGGAGGAAACCCTCCTGGCCAAGTCTGTCCATCTAATAACAGGTTCTTTGTGTTAATACATGGAACTAAGTCTCTCTAGATATTTTCAGCAGCTGTCATTTAAAAACCTACCTATTCATTAAAAAAAAAAAAAAAAAAAGCAGGGACATTAGTTTTGAGTAGTTTTTTGAGGGTTTTAAATTCTTTCTCTGCTTTCTTCTGCTCCCTTTCCCCATTTAACTTCACTTAGGACATGAACTGTATATTAGATTTGCATCATACCCAAGGAGGACAATTAAACTGTTTTGCTGTAAGATCTATTGAAGTGACAATCAAGCAGCGTAGTTTCTCATGTTTGGCTGAAATGCCTAACTAGAAGGCTGTGGCCAACTTCAGTCAAATTTTTAGATGGATCGCCCGGTTTGGTTACTACCTGCTATTTGAGTGAAATGATGGGGCCTGTTGGCTCAGTCATTGTGGTGGATTTTGTTCACTGACTTGATACAAGGAACGTGTATATCAATAGAAAATCACTCAGGCCTTATGTCGCTTCAGACAATACTCAGGATGTGAACACAAAGTTCTTGGAGGTGAAAGGAAAATGCTTTATCCTGCCTCTTCAGCCATCCCTCCATGGGCTGACAGGAAATCAAAGTGCACAACACCCTCCTGCAAAGGGGCCCTTATGTTCGGAGGGGACGAAGAAATAGAAAATATTATCTGTAACATACACTATTGATTAAGCATACACTAGATTTTCCATGTGGATGGAAAGACCTCAGTAAGACCTGAAAATGCATTGCAAAATTTGATTGATTTGCCCCATCCCAGCACTTTTCTAATGGTGCTTCTCAGAAAATAGGCTGTTCAGTTGCTCTTTTTTTTGTGCAAAAGCATGGGAAAGTATTAACTGAGCTAAAATCTTTCAGAACCAGCCGAACAAGCAGTTAATTTTGAAAGCTCACCCTCCTGACATTTCAAAACAGTTAAAAAAATTGTACCTCAAATATGACTAATCCTGAAATCCATGGAATGATTGGAATATTCCATTGCAGGAGTAAATCTTGTAAGATTATCTCCTTCATGTGAGAGGCAAGTCCTAGCAGCTACAAATAAATCTCTCCTGTTCCCTGGGTTGCTCCATTAATTTGTGTGCCAATGGCAAGGGAAAGGATGCACAGTCTAGTTTTTGCAGGACAATTTGGTTAATTTGTGGGGAAACGTTTTGCTGATGGTGTTTCCTCTGGGTAAAAAGACCAGTCTGAGTTGTGGCTACAATATCCCTGCTAGAAAACAGCCTGGGACAGAGATTACAGGTTTTAAACTCAAAGTGTGACTGTTGCAAGTTTTTCAGTTTTTGTGAAAAATACAAATTAAGTGGCTTGTAAGAAGATATTTTCTTTGCGATAGCTAGTTAAAATTTTTGCAGTTGCTTGTGCATCTTGTCACATGATCTTGCCAAACACCAGCTGTGCTTGTCCTAGGGCTGCATGTCACCCTGCACATAAACTGGACACAGAAAGCAGAGCTGGACTTCTGGTTCAAGCGCCAGGTTTGCTGCGCACCACAAAGTATGAATGGCACTGTGTGTGGGGGACCCCAGGCAAATATATCCTCGCACGTCCTCACAACCCAAATTCACTACTCCCTTGGTCAGTTTTGCAGCCTTTACTGGGTCTGCCAAGAACACAGATAAGATCTTTGAATTTCTCTGTCACCTTATTACCTTTCTGGATGGAACCTGAAAATAGTGTTATAACTATCAGCTTTACATACAGTGCTCGCTTGGAAGTAACTGGAACACATCCAACTTTTGTCTTACTGGATGTTCACCAGATAACAACCTTGCTGTGGCTGTGTCTGGAATATTTTTGTCTCAGAGGCCTGAAGATGAATGGCCCTGTATGTTATTACAGTTTTAGTGGGCCATTAAACATTACTCCCAGTAAAAATATCAAAATTCTGCGTTGCAGCCTTCACCCCCATAATTATATTTGCATTTCATTTAGCCCAAAGAGAACAGGGATTACTTTCTGTAGTAATGTGGGGTTCTTTTCTTGAGAAAACTCAAGGGAAACCTCTCCCACATGCGTGTTGTATTTACCCTGGTCTATTTGTCTGTACTCTCTTTCTTTAACCAATGTTGAGACTAATTGAATGTTATAAGTATTCTCACGGTGTCATCAAATTAATGCTGCCTGTCAGCTGATAAACTGTACCTTTTATTGAACATACTGCTAACTGGTAAAGAGTGATGCTTAAGCAGCATGTCAAAGCGGGTCTGACACCACAGATCCATGAATCAACGTGAGGCTCTCAACCTGCAATAGAGTTTCCAAGAGGAAGGGTTTAATTTCCAAACTATTTATATTTGTGTTGAAGAAAGTCATTCTCCCAGGGACCTCTGAACTTAAGGATAGACATGACAGATCAAGAATCACTTCTGTGAGAAAAATTTGGACCAGATATACAGTCCATGAGAACCCCTTGGTTAGTGCCAACATGTCGCATTAAATCACATAAACCCAAGGAAAATACATGTCTGGCTTACAAAATCTGTCTCAGGGAGAGGAGACTCTTTTGGTTTTATATAAGCAGCCATTCCACTGGGTTAGTTCTTTGCTTAATGGGTTCCAAATGGAGGCAAGGGACTTAACTCCAGAAACTTTGAGGAACACTCTCTTACCTTAGAGGTTACTGAATGTCATTGATAGTAAATAATCTCTTTACAGATTGCCCTTAGGTGTCCTGCTTGCATTGCCAGCTGCCTGTGGAGGGGTAGCTGATTAGTGAAGAGGAGCTACTGTTTATTCCCTCATTCCTTGTGGTAGACCGGGATCCTGAACTGCTACTCTTGATCGATTTGTTCTGACAGTGCATAAAAATTACAGCACAGACTTTTCTAGGGCATTCTCGTGTTTCAAAAAAAAGCATTTTAATAGCTTGATTGGTCTCCATGAATGTGGATATGTCCTGGTAATTGGCTGCTGTGCTCCCAAAATTGCATTCAAATGTTCCATTGTATGCAATTGACTGAGAACTGACTGTATAAATTGGAAGGATAATTGGATTAACTGCAAAATGACAGTGATTAAGATGCTATCCTGGGTTCTGGAGCCTCTCTTTTAGCAACAACTTCCTCTGTGACTCAAAGGAAATCAATAAAGGTTAGGTGTCTCCATACCCTTGAAGACCCGGCCTTCAGTTTCTCTGTGCACCCTGCAAAGTAGGGACCACAGCACAATTTCATTGCACCAGCTCTCCAAGAGCAGAAGTTTGGGGGGCTGTGCTCACATACTGAAGTTACAGAGCCTATCTGCTCCATCAATCAGTGGCTGATACCGAGCTAAATTGAACACAAATCCTGACTTTTCCGGTCTGTTTCATATGGTTTGACAGAAGCAGGGAGAAGCAAAGAAGGCTGAACCAGAACAGTTCCTGCTGGTATGGAGGGAAGTAATTTATGAGGAATGTCCTCACAGGATCAGGCAGAAGATTTGTTTATACAAGGGCACAGGTAGGGACAAGAGGACACAGTCTTAAGCTGCACCAGGGGACTTTTAGGCTGGACATTAGGAAAAGTTCTCCACAGAAAAAGTGATTGCGCTGGAATGGGCTGCTGAGGGAGGTGGTGGAGTCACTGTCCGTGGAGGTGTGGTGTTCGGTCATAGGTTGGACTCAATGATCTCAAAGGTCTTTGCCAAGCTAGTTGGTTCTATGTGATTCTGTGGCTCTGTGATTGCCCTTCTACTGCCTGCAACCTGTACCAAAGCCAGCTCTAGAGCAGTCTCTGCCTGTGAGCACCCCTGTCTCTGAAAGTCCTTGCTCAGGAGCTATCGCCCTCTGCTCTCTGCAAAGTAGCCAGTAATCACTTCAAGCAGGTGCATAAAGACCTGAAGCTGTCATGGAAATAGCCAAACATGTAAACTCTGAACAAATGCTGGGGCAACTAATTCCTAATCCATCTCTTATGCAAGGTGTATCTATTTCGTGTGATCTGCTATGTTTAAAAAAAAAAAAAAAAGTCACCAGCTACCATTCACCAGAAGCCTGTTGTCCTAGAATAGGCTGCTGCTTAGAGCACAGCAGCCACCCATGGCCAAAAAGTGATTAATTATTTGTTTATCTCCCCTCTGAGACATTTAAGACTCAATCCGTTTTCTTTTCTGCTGCTGTGTGTCTGCACTGTGTCAAATGACTGGACAGGAAAGGGCTTACATAAGGTTATTAGGGGATTGGTTAACACTAAACTACAATTTCTCTTAGGAAGACACAGCAAGGTACAGCGAGGGTGCTGTCTATCTTAATGGCTTCTTCCCTAGGCCACAGCCAGGTGTGGCAGGTCAAAGAATGAGGAATACACTGACAAAGTGGTTTAGGGTTTTTTGTGTATGTGGGAGGGGGGTTGTCATTTGCTTTGTTGTGTTTTGTTTTTTACTGGATATGAGAACCTAGCACTGAGTCTGTGAAGTTTGCCTGGTCTGGCAGTGTTTCTGTGAAATGACACCAGTGCTCACAGGAGTATGGCCTATGTTGTTTTTGTTTTTTTTCTGCAATCCATCCAGAAAGAGCTGCCAATCACATGTTAGAGTGCTGTGCTTTAAAATGTACCACACAGGTAATTTTTTCAAAGAAATCAACAGCAAATTAGCTTGATTTTTTCTAAATCAATGCTACCTTACCATATCCAGATAATTTATACTATGTAAAGATAAGCATTTGCAAATTAAAGACATTAATTTGCTGATCAGTGTTCCAGTCTCATGTCAACTGATTTATGAGTTAACAGTCAGTGAGAGCTGAGTGCTGCTTTCATTTCCAATCAAGGAGGTTATGCTTGGCAGGCGTCATAGTTCTGTTATGTTCAGCCAATGAATACTTTTCTAAAAACCTGCACAAAGTAGAGTAGAATATGGAAATAATGTTTTGAAGTAGAAAGTTCTGTCTAGCACTGTCTGGCATATGAAGGAAGGTGAAAAAATAGTTGGTCAAATTACTTTTTCTATCCCAGGTGTCAGGTACCTCAGTTAAATATGGTAACACTTAATGATTAACACAAAAAACAAATAACTTTCCTCAATTCATCCACCCTTCTTGGATTTCTAAACTTCTGTGGAAATGACCACATGGAAACACGGGCTCCTATAACAGCAAGCTTTGAGGTTTATTAAAAAACAGAATTCATCAGTCCTGTGCCAAACCTTTGGTAAGGACCATGAAAAAGGGTTTTTAGATACTTCCGTCAGCTTTTCCAGTAATGTATATCTGGGCAAACCTTTGCTCTGTCTTACTTTTTCTCATGCTTTTGCTGACCTTCACTTAACCCAAAGACTTGATTTTCTGAAGGTATATTTGAATATCTGCTTCCATTGTTTTTTATCCCATAGGGATTACAGAGATTGAATGTTCTGTGATATCAGCAGAGGATTTGCAATGTCAGGCTTTTGGAAACTAAATTATGTCATCATTCAAGGTATTTCAATGAACTGATACCACTAGTAAATGTATCAAGTGCAATAATGTACGTGTGGGTACTAGACGGTGTGTATTGCTACCTTGGGTCTCAGTCATTTGAACTTTACAATCTCTTGGTTTTCACAAGCTGAATTTTTTTGTTTTTGTTTTAGGGGAAGGAAGCATTCTCAGTGCTCCATAAGTCACATAATGTTCAGAATTGGGAGGGACCCACAAGGATCATCTGTTTCAAAATGAAACCAGAAACAACTAATTTCTACTCCCTATTGATTTCTTTTGTACCTATTGGCATCTTCTAGCTACTCTGGATCACAGTTTCTCCCTTTATAAAATAAGATAAAGATGAAATGTGACAGAAACTTGACACCATAATTGTTACTATTGCTAAATTGGTTAGAGTTGAGGATTTCTATGTTATTGATATGACTGATATGAATATTCATAAGCGTTCAGTTTCAAACTTACCACACTCCAGAACACCTTGGAAGTTCCAGATCCACAGTTTCCTTCATGCCCACAACAAACCCCAAAAAACAAACAAACAAAAACCCCCAACAAAACAAACAAAAAAGCCCCCACAACTAAAAATTAAATCAGATTAAATAAAAATCCAGTTGAGATAAAATTTTTGGTTTGCCAGTAGGGAAAAGCCCTGAAGAAATCTGCCCTGGCTTTCACAACACACCTGAGAATGAGTCACTGTATTTTGATAATTTTGTATGATCAAGATATTTTCTTTTTAATTGCAACAACAACTAAATATATTTAAAAGAAAGCTACATCTGCTAGGTCTTCTTTTTCTTGGCAGAATTTAGTAACAAATGTGCTACACAGTTGGCTCTCAGAACGACTAGCTAATGCCTGGGTGCTTGATTCTAGTCCCTCCAAAGCCAACAGGCTCCCAGTGCTGGACAAAACCCAGAGAAGCAAGACCAGAACTGATCTGGCTTCTTCCTTTCCTGCTGATGACCCTCACCTGGTGCTTTTCCTCACACAATTTGCCTCACATGAGGCTTTGCGGGAGAGTCCCAAGAAAGGCTACCAATTGAATGTCTGCTCTTTTCGCAGGCTTGTTGTAGTCTTAACAAAGTATGTCTAAAAATAGTAAAAATAACAATAACAGTCATATTTTGTGTGTGTGTGCCATCAGCCCTGAGGACATGAAAGCCAGGCACCCATTGTGCTGACTTAATGACTGTTATAATGATTGGCATGAGAAAGGAACATCACAGTTCCTTTGATACTTCAGGGAACAAAGGCACACTTTTCATCCCCGAGTTTACTTACAAGTCTAAAGGATGAGACTGAACAGTGCAAAGAGTTGGCAGTGTCATTGTGGGGGCAGGGTGGAAGGGAGAAACCCACAGCTTTTATTTCCACGTGTAGATAAGGCTTGTTTTTATTAATTCTCCTCTTTTGAGTTGAACCATGTGCTGTAGCACTGTATCACATCAGAATGATGTTGTTTCAACAGAAAAAAGGTATTTTCCAGCTGTAATCCACTCATAAAAATATTACCACAGACACTGCTTCTAATATGCATGCCTCATGAAACAAACATTTATGATTCCTGATGGTAGAAATGTGCCTACTAGTACTGGCATGTTCTTCTTTCCCCTGTCTTTGTTTGGATATTTTCCATTTTTGTTTTGTCCGCCTTGTGGCTACGGGTGCAACCTTATTCTTACACTGATCTGCTCTATCGTGCCCCTTTGGATGAACTTACAAGAGAGCTTCAAATCTCAGCATGCTTCAGCTCTTGGGTTACGCCAGCAACCATTTGAATTGAAAGTACTCAAGGCAGACAGGCAGGGCCCTGGGGCTCTGGACTCAGTCTAGACTGAGATGCAGTGATGAACTAGGACAGGGAGGATGTCACAGACCATGAAACGCCAAAATGGTATAAGATGCGAGTGGAAATAGATGGGGAGTAGGCTGCAGGTCAGCTGTTGCAAAATATGTAACCAGATTGACTGCTCAGCTTATTTCAAAACACTGGGTTCCCCTTTTAGACTTGAAAAATAATTATGCACAGAAATCTGTTCTGTTTTCCAGAAATGGAAAGGAACTGGAATATCAGCAAGTTTAGTGTCCTTAATAAAAACAGAATTGCCATTATTTTGAGCAAAAGATATTAGCTATGGTATTTGACTTGTTTCCCAAAAGACTAAGAAACAAAAATATCTTTTAATGGCTACAGTTATTTCCATATTTTACTGTATTTTCTTTTTCAGTTGCCTCAAGGTTTCATTCTTTGCCAGCAGTTGTAGGGCATGGGTAACTCATAATTAGTCAGCAGATTACAGATCTGTTGCTGATGTAGCATCTCAGAAAAAAAAATATTACAGAGTGAAGATGAACTATGCTGCTTAATTACAGCAATATCGAATTGCCTCAGTTAATCACTGAGTGAATATACTCTAAAGCATTTAAATCAAAGGTATATAGATATTTTGAATAACCCCAACATGGAAAGAGCTTCCAGATCACCATGACTCACAAGCATACAGCCTGGCTATAACAGACTCGAATCACCTGCATATTGTGCTTTCCCTCATTCAGCTGCTTATTTTGGGTCCAAGTGCATCTCACCAATACTTAGCCATTAGGCCATGAAGGCAACAGTTCTTCAATGCATGTATCCTGAGCAAGTGGAAAGACCAAGCCTCTTTAGCATATTGACTTGGTAAATGGGAAGCCCTAGTCAGTCTTCCCAACACCACCTGGGGTCAGCACGGTGGGACAGAGACATTCCACACTGGGCAGATATCCTGCCTACTACTGCAAGCATTTGTGTGAGAATTTATTTCCAAATTAACTCACATAACTTGAATACTAACTTTCCAACTGCTTGGAAGCTTCCAAAAAAAGCCCTAACTTAGATGCTATTTATTTTTAATGTTTTAATGGTGAGTTTTAGCAAGGAGAGATTAAGGTATGGCCTCTGGTATTTATTGCCATTTATGGTGATTTTAGGAGAGATCTATCTTTTGGACAGAAAACAAATGAAAGAATGCTGTACCAAGACTTTTTCCCCACCTTCTCTCTTTTTCTAAAATTTCGTTTGACCGTCTGCTATGATAGTCTGAATTGTTGATTAAATATTAATTGTTGATTAAAATAATTAATATTTAATATGAAAATTTAAATTATAACCCCTTAAAGCACCTCAGAAGAGGGGAATGTAGAATTTGCAATTTATTATTGTCTTCCTGTTTAGGCTTTGCATTTCAATATCTCAGAAGGAGAACACTGGAGAATAAGGTTATGGAATACCCAGCCTAAAGACTGAACTTCTTGCTAGGGTTGCTTTAGGGCATTTTGAAAAAGAATACAATGTCATACTGTGCCAGAGAGTTTCCTGATCCTGACCACTGAGAACTGCTGATATCACTGTGTTACTGGAATAGGAATCGTGGCAAAAGGCATTGAGGAACCTCTCTGGTATCAGTGCCTGTTCTGCAGCAGTGCCGAACATGGATTCTTCTGGCTTCATGTCCTTTATCCACCTGACCTCGACTTCCCTTTCTTTACAGTCCAAACAAGAGAAATTGCTCCATCTTTTTACTGAATTGTATTTTTAACTTCAGAGGTAGTCTTCGATTTCCATTCTGGATGTGTCAAATAATTTCTACCTTCTTTCCTTCCTTTCCTTGCATTTTAATTTGGGATAGAAAAGAGTATTGCATGCATCTCTGGGGTCTCCATCATTGGAAGGACACTGACTTCTTGGCATGAGCCCGGAGGAGAGCCACCAATTTGATTAGAGCGATGGAGCATCACTCCTCTGAGGAAAGGCTGAGAGAATTGGGTTTGTTCAGCCTGGCAAGGAGAAGTCTTTGGGTGACTTAATTGTGGCCTGCCAGTACCTGAAGGGAGCCTACAAGAAAGATAGAGAAGGGCTTTTTGCAAGGGCATGTAGTGACAGGATTAAAGGGAATGGTTTCAAACTGAAAG
>VYZQ01013721.1:10752-34319 GCA_013400655.1 Mystacornis crossleyi | reverse complement strand
CAGCAGAGTGCTCCTGTCCAAGCCATGGGCTGCCAGCTTCTCTCTCTCATGGAGGCTCCAGTGTTTCAGTTAAACCTAAAAATTTGCTGCTGGTATAATCTACATCCAGCAACCCTTCTCACCTAGCTGGAGACCGGTCACAGGCATCCTACCTCTGCTTAGAGCCAAAGTCACCTGTTTTGGTGAGATGCATGGAGTTTAGCACACTCCTCCTTTTTGTTTTCTTTTCCCGTTGGCTGTGAAGTGATTTTAGTTAAGTAGCTTAGATGGAGCCATTTACTACTGGTCAACTAAGTCCTATTTCTGACTGAACTGTTGAAGGTTTAGTTCTCAAGGTCCATCCCTATTTCCCAAGAAGTGACTGTCCTGCAGCTGGAGGTGTGGGACTCCTCTGCAGGAGTTCAAAATTTGGCATTACTATTCCCTGTAATGGAACCTACCAGGAAAGTTTGTAGCTTTTATTCTTGTTTTTACAGAAGATGAGAAATGTGTCAAAATTACATATATTTATGGTACAATCTTGTATGCAGTTTTGATCTATGGATAATTCTTTGCTTTCCAGAAAAGCAAAACAGAAGCATTTTGAACATTTCTTCCAGAACAGAAGCATTCTGAAAAGCTTCTTAGGTGTCACTCCTCAAAGTTTTTCACTCAAGAAACTTTTGTCTCAACTCCTGGTTTTGTCTTCCTCCCGCTTTTACAATCAAAACCTTTTACAGCCACTTTAATTGTGAACTACGGTCTGTCTGGCTTTATTATAAGATCTGAGGCAATCACCACCATCATCTGCAGCTAAATAAAGGGCTTGATTGCACTTTCTCTTGAGCCTGAATGGGGCAGACAGCTCGGCTTTAAGGAGGTCCACTGTTGTCCCCCTGACAACCACAACCCTTTCAGTCCAGTGACCATCCCCAGAGGCACATGGCTATTTAACATGGGGCTCAGGGTGGCACCTCTTGAAAGGCACAGTCTGCATTTAGAAATCTGAATTACTAGGCTGACTTTCAAAGGAAACAAGGATAAAAACCCTCTTAGGTTTTCTGGGGATGCCATGGTGAGAGGAACGTGTTTTATGTCTTTTTCAAGGCAGGCAGCGTGTGCATTCCATGGCCCCATGCCATCTGCATCATTAAGCCACCTTCTTCCATGATTTGTATAGGTCTTACAAGCACCAAAACTCTGCTAACTCTCCAGCCAAACTAAAAATTACCTCTGAAACCAATCCAGTTGTTTTCCAAATGTTTGCCTTCAAGAGATAAAGCCATCTATTCTTTACAACACTTCTGCTGTGTTAAAACACTGATTAAGTTACTGGTTACTGATGGTACTAAGAAATTTAAAGCTACTAATTGCTTGCAAGCTGCTTCTGAATGATAATTAGAGAAACCTGGTGTAGGTGCTGCTTTGACCTATTAAAATGCTCTTAGATTAATGCTATGGAAAGAACATAGTGTGAGCTCTCAATATTACACTGTTTATGCATTGAAATTTCCCTAATGGGGTGCAAATTTATCTTTCATTTGTACCAAGTGTTGAACACTCATCCTATATATTTTGAAGTATTTTCCTGATTTTGTTCTTTTTCACATGATTGGAAGTTTGTGTTAAGTGATCAAAAATCTGCAGAGCTAAACTACCACTAGCAGTGGGGCTGTTCATTAAATCCTGCTTTCCGCGTATTCCAGCTCGAGAAGACATTTATATTTTAACTACCCCGTGAACAACCAAAGACTGGGTTTGTGGTTTCATAATTTTGGAGGGCCTTTATTTTAGGAAGGGAGAGTCATCTGTTTGAGTGCTGCTCTGCTGTTAGTGGAGAAAAGGAAGGAGTCCTGCAGGTAACTCAGGACACCTGCAGAGCCTGACTTCTGGTTTAGCAGCAGCAAATCCTCTGCTTACAAAGGGAGCAAAGATGTTTAGCCTGCTTATGTAATTTCTTGGAACGAATACCTTTGCCTGTTAAGACTTATAACTCCCTTAGGTGTCTTCCCCCTCCTGTGCCAGGTAAGGAGATGGTATGTAGGGATGCTGACTTGCAGAAACATTTATTAATAGCTACATCAACCACAAGTTGTTGTTACATGCGAGCTCCGAATTTATTAGGAAAGGTTCATTGCATGCTTTGTGTGGTGTAAGGCTTTGAAATGTGATAGCCAGCTGGTTTCTGGCACAGGGAGGAAACTTCTAGAAAGGGACCTTACCAAAACTCTTGGAGTATTTTTATTTAATACATAGGAGAAATAGAACAACAACAACAAAAACCCCACCCAAAAGTAGACCATTAGAGGCTTCTTTGTGATGTGTTGGGTCTCAAACTGCTGAGACAGTAGAACAGCATTGGAGCTCTGTAGCCAAATCCTAATAAGAAATGTTTTATCTCCGTTGTTTAGGACAGTAACACTGTGTGAGTGAGCATTTCCAGAAAGAAGTGGGTGGAGAAGCTTCAGATCCCATATCTGCCCCGTTTAATTCTTGAATTCTGAAAAGCTTTGTCAATGAATTGGAAATATCTGAAAAAAATGTTGGAAACGTTTGTTTACAATGGGGTTTCAGTGACTGGGTTTGAATTATATTTACTAAAGACTTCTCTCTGATGCTCTGGTTCTCAGACAGCAACGATTACATTTAAGCACCACCTTTAAAACCAATGTCCTTCATCTCCTAACCTTTTTTTTTTCAATGACTGTATCAATCACTGAAATGTAGAAAAGATGTTTTTATTTCCAGCCTCCCTAAACTACTGTATGATAGGATTAGCCTACACTCTCAGTGTTGTAGAATAATGATAATTTTGATCCCCTGTATTTGTCAGGGACTAAATAAGGCACCGTATCTGTTAGTCCATGGCTGGGGGGTGCAGAGCAGAGCCAGTGACTGTGCTGGTTGCAGCTCATTTTCGTTTGCAAAATCTGAACTTGGAAGAGTAGAGAGATTAGCACAGCCCTGTGCCAGGATGACAGCCTAATTTGGGAGTTATTCCACATCATGCCATGCGTTCTCATGCCCCTGAACACACTGGAACTTGTCTGACCCTGAAGCTCAAAAGGGTTGGACTCCTAAAGTCAGTACTGTGTGCTGCAGGATTCTGGCTTGACATAAAGGGGAAAAATATCACCCTGAGGGGGAAAATATTCCCTGAGGACAATCAGACCTTGGAAAGGGCTACCCAGAGAGGCTGTGGACTCTGTTCTTGCAAACTTTTAAAACCCAGCTGAAGAAGCTGTGGGCAGGCAGGTCTGCATTCAGTGCTGAGCCTGCTTCTTGCAGGAGGCTGAGCTAGAGGACCTGCTGAGGTGGCATCCAACCAGAACTACTCTAGGATTCTGTGGTCCGAGCTTGAATTTTATGTATTTCAATGCCTTTACGTAATTCTTTTTTATAAAGTTGCTTGCTTACATGAGTTGACTGTAATGATAATATCCAATAATTATGATAATTGTATTGTTAAAAAGAGGTCATGCTTTCTGGCAGGAACAGAGAAAAATATTTTTTAATAGATTTCTAAAGATAGCACTTATTGCCAAAAGGCCTACTTTGTTTAGGCGTAGGAAAATTTTCCACCAATCACTAATAACAGACTAAGATAATCGCCTATAAATGAAGTAAAAATTTGAATCATTAAAATAATTGCAGCATAGTTTCTCAGCATAAAAGCCTTTCTTTTTATTTTCCTCTTTAAGAAGGATAAATGTCTAAACCCAGGGGTATATTTGAATAGAAGCAGAGCAGGACGGAGTACAAACTACACAATTCAGATATCACATGAAAGTTTTGGTTTCCAAGATTCACCCACTTGTCGAGTCATGTTGAGCTTAAAGCTTCTTCTTTATGTAACAATATTCTCATTTTTCTTTCAGATGGAAGAACAATTACTGGTATTTTGAAAGGACATGTTTTCAGTTTTGGCCACTGATCTGCCAAAATAGGTAATCACTAATCACTAATCAAATGTGTCCCGAGTTGTCCATTTCTCCATTGTTGAAAAATAACTAATTTGTTGTTCCTTTGGCTGTTCTGAAGACTTGAAGGGCAGAGTTGAAGGCTTTGAAAGTGTGGAGAGTCCAATATTTTTCAAATATTAGAAGAATATAGTTTTCTGCATTGCAGAAAGGATCAACTGCTGCAGTTTTGAAATTCTTCGATAACGGCAATAATGGGGAGACTCTTTTAATGACTGAATATAAGTGAGTATTTTTAAAGTTTTTGTAATGCTATTGCAAAAATAGATTTTATGCATATTGAAGGTTGAGATAATACTTTTATTGAGATTACAGATAAATCATGGTAAAGTGGGAAAAAAAGGAACGTAGATTTTCTACAGCGATAGAATTTCTCTCTCCAGTATTTATTGGTTTGACTTTAACTAAGTAGACTCTACATCAGTTACAAAAATTAATGAACAGTGGTTTTTCCTCTGTGAAAAATCTCAAATTTTAAAGGAAATTTTTTAAGTTCTGAAAGATTAAGGCTTGACTAAGGAAGAACTATCTGAGGAGTTCCAAAGGGCCAACAGTGTGTGAGTGCATGTTCCAGCAGTTTTGTCGTAGGCCATGGGTGATGTCCCTTCTCCGTTGTTATCTCATGCTCACTTTTACCTGAAATGAAACAGCATAAAACTCTTTTCCTTGTAAAACCAGGCTCAGACAGACTCCAGAAATGTGCTGAAAATGGGTTCTCTGAAGACAAGGGTCAAAAGCCTGGAGTGTTTTTAGTTCTATGACTTCCTAACCCATGGGATTTATGGCTTTTCTTTACTTCATCTCGGTTAGCACGAGCATGAGCACATGGTATTTTCTCTCCATGGGATTCTTGTGTGGGCCTGGGAGTTCCTGCTGCATGGAGATTTTTCCCTGCACAAGCTGCAAGTCTCGTGCAAACCAGCTGGGGAAAGTGATTCTCTGTGCCCCTCACTATCTCTTGTGCAGCTCAGAAAAGTGGAAGAAATAAGGGAGAGGCTCCCACTTCACCATCCCAGAGAACGTGGGAATGAGGGGGTGTGTGAGCACACACACGCAGGCTGGGCCTGAAGTCAGAGAGGGTGAATTTTGACCTGGATTCGGGAAAGGAAGGGGGTG
This sequence comes from Mystacornis crossleyi, assembly GCA_013400655.1. Classification (NCBI taxonomy): domain Eukaryota; kingdom Metazoa; phylum Chordata; class Aves; order Passeriformes; family Timaliidae; genus Mystacornis; species Mystacornis crossleyi. Next base: position 29,244 of record VYZQ01013721.1, on the reverse strand, counting down.
TGAGCACACACACAGAGGCTGGGTTTGAGGACAGACTGAATTTTGACCCGGATTTCAGGTATTTTACAGCTGTGCCACTCCTTAGCGGAGCGTGTCAGCTAGAGCTCACTTTGGCAAGGAATATGAAACGTAGTCCTGGAGCTGTGGTCTTTGCCAACAGGCAGGTTTTGCTGGTTACTGATAGCTTTAATTAGTCCTAATGGCTTCCGGAACCAGCTGTTGGCAGGAACGTGCTCCTTAGGTGGATTATCTGCAACAATGTCCTTCAGGGTGAGGCTTGGTGGAAAAGGCTGGGTTCCAGGGGGAAAATAATCGTTTGCATCATGTAATTAAGAAATGTATCACTGAGCATACACCTAGTGAAGGTGAATTATGGAGGCTTTCGGATAGATTAAATCTGGAATTTCATATTGTGTGTGTTCTTCTTGTGGTTTTTTTTTTTTTAATGTAATGTATTTAAACAGCTCACAAGATGGATGTTTGATCTGAAACTGTGCAGAAAAGACTAATAACACAATACCTTATAAACAGAGAGACAATTCAAGTAATTTTGGGAACTGCAGCTGCTGTGAAAGGCAGCAGCTTTCCTTTTTAGGTGTTGCATGCAGTAAAGGTGCCACAACAATGTTCTGTAACATTCACCTATAGGAAGGGACATGAAGACAAATAGACATTTAATTACAGTTCTTAACAAGACATGAATAGAATTTCAGATTTCTAAATTTTTTTTGTTTTTAAGCCATTCTTTACTTTCTGCTTAAATTAGGCTACACCCAGACTCCAGAACCTGGGAAAAGCCTTTAGGTCCAGATGCATTTTGACACAAGTCAAGGCGACACCCCAGAGTGCACCAGCAGTCAAAGTCTGCCTTGCTTTCCACCAAAAGGCATCTGGGAGCCATCTGGCAGCAACACCAAGGGTATCTTCTCATATCTCCAGAGAGGAGTTTAAATGTAGGCGGCTTATCAGGGCCCTGGCTCTAGCAGGGACTTGTGCTGACAGTGGAACCGATGGGATTATTCAGGATGCCCCTGATCTGCAGTGAGATGCTCTCAAGATGCACCTATTCCGTGACCAGCCCAGCTTGCTTTTCTTGCTGAAGGCTGCCTTGCTGCGTGTCTTGGTTAAAACATACCCTGAAGGAACAGCTCACACAAGATTGTATTAATATTGACAGTAGAGAATTAACATGCATCTTAACGTTGCCTCCTACCAAAGCAGATTTTGTTTGAGGGATCACGTGTAACAGTCCTTAATTTTATTAACTTTAGTCAGAAGCATTCTTTCCTCACAGAAATATGTCCCTGGATACACTTGCTCAGTAGCCACTTGGGCTTTTGTTAGGATAGTCGAGTAATAATTCTTTGAAAAAGAGCAACTAAGAGCTCAAAATATTGAAGAAAATCAGGATTCATTAATTATTTACTACATTAGAAGCAGTTTGTATCTTTAATAAAAATACCATATATTGAAAATTCTAGCACTTTTATTGAGATGAAAGTAGGAACAGTCTGCTTAGAATGATGTGCCTTGAAGTGAACTTGAGGTGGTGTTGTGCTTTACTAGATTAGACAAGATGCATTTCAGTCGATAAATAAAGAATGGAGCTTTTGCCAGATGATTCATTTCCCCTAACTCATGATTGACTCTGAGAGGATTCGCTTTGCTTCTTATGTAGTTTTTCTGTTACAAAGCTTGTCTGAGATCAGCTTTGTCCAGCTCTGCAATGAGACGTGATTACTTCCTACTGCTCTGTTTAACTGCAAAAATTGCTGTGAGCTGAAAATCCCCTCACATGCTGAAGTTTAGACTGAGCTGTCATCAGAGCTATGGAGAGAAACTCCATGGAAGGCAAGAGATTGCCTCACTCATTCTGCATCCTTTCGAGAAGGCAGGGACAGAGCAGATTTTGCCCATCAATGGGCAATAAAATGGTGTCAAGTGTAGCACCCTGTGGAAATGATAAGATATGACTCAGAAAACTTTGTCAAGTAATTTTAAACTGGAAAAAACATGGTGAAATTGCATGGGACTTGAAGTCAGGAGCAATGTGAAGGGCTGACTTCGATAGGCTTGGAATTCAATTAGAACAAAGGAAACCAGAATTTTCCAACACCTCACACATAAATGAGGATTTATTCCCTACCATGCCACAGATTTCTGCCTCAGCGATTTTTTGCCAGAAATATTGTTAATTTGTTTTTTAAAGACTTGCTACATCTAAAAATTAATCATCGCCCTTAAACATGCAGGCCTCTAAACCTTATTGGAATAATAGATTTTAATTCCCTTGCTCTGTTCCTTGTTTAAACCCTCTTAGTTTATGCTTGTTATCAGGAAGAGCCTGTGATTATCTCATTGGCAAAGACTCTGTGCTTATATCATTCTCATCACAAAGAGGAGAAAAATTATACGTCTGTACAGTTTTATGCAATTGTGCAGTGGGAAAGAGTTGTTTTTCCTAGTGACCAGCTGTCTGAAACCAGCAGTGCATAAACACATCCACTCACCCAGATGATCATTTTCCCAGATTTGATTTAAGACACTTCAGTGAAGTTATTATGCTCATGTAAAAGAGCAACCATATATGAGTGAACCAGGCCTTAGGCCTTGATTTTCCTACAAAAGATGAAAGCAAATGAAGAAATTCAGAGAACAAAACAATGGGTAAAAAACTGGAACGGAACCATTTCTGGAGGGAGATTTAGGACTTAATCTTGCAAATAAAAACCTGCTCTGGCCCTGATCCAAAACAGTACTCAAGTCTTAACTCTAACGCCATCAGCAGTTTCACTGAAGGCTAACGTCTGTCCAAGTGCTTTGTAGACTGGGGCCAGAATATCAGTAATTTGCAAGACTAAGCCCTCAAAGAAATGATCTTGGTCGAGTGATAAGGACTGGTAATGAGCTCAACTTGTAAGAGGTAGAAGGAGCTGGCTGTGGGCATGTCAGTGGGTTGTGAAGTCGAGTGAGGATTAGTAGGGAGGTTGGAGCAAAAACCTACTGAAAGAAATAGCTTAACTATTATTTAAACATTTTCAACTTTCTTTTTTTTCTCCTCAATAAAATAATTTCTAAATAGGTTTTGAAATAACACAATGTTTTTGAGAACTGATAATTTTTGTTGTGGCAAAATTCTTTTGGTTTTGCCCTCAAACCTTCTAACCAAATTTGTTAGAATCAGAGTTTAGGCACATGCGAATGCCTCCACCTTTGTTCTTTGGACGTAGAAGTTGTTGTTTGGCTTTCTTCTCCAATAAACAGCTCTGCTGCTCATCTAGTTATTTGATACCACTCTTCTTTTTGCACAGGTACATNAAACATTTTCAACTTTCTTTTTTTCTCCTCAATAAAATAATCTCTAAATAGGTTTTGAAATAATACAATGTTTTTGAGAACTGATAATTTTTGTTGTGGCAAAATTCTTTTGGTTTTGCCCTCAAACCTTCTAACCAAATTTGTTAGAATCAGAGTTTAGGCACATGCGAATGCCTCCACCTTTGTTCTTTGGACGTAGAAGTTGTTGTTTGGCTTTCTTCTCCAATAAACAGCTCTGCTGCTCATCTAGTTATTTGATACCACTCTTCTTTTTGCACAGGTACATGCATATAAATGGTATATGTAATATATTCCTATTATTTGCTATCAACGTACTGATGCGGCCTATGCCATTACCCATCTTTTCCAGATTGCTGCTCCTTAATCCAAAGTCTTTGCGGAACCATTTAAAATAATGTTTGTCCCATGGTTCCCACGCTTTCCAGGTAGACAAGAGAGCAGTATTTTGGCTGTGGGCAAAGAAAGGGCAGCGTCTGAATGGTGACTTTCTTTTTATAAGGCATGTATGTCTGTGGCCACATCAGTGGAGATGGAAACAGACTGTAGATAACTGCCTGGTACTGAGTGTAGGTTAGATGAGAGCATTGAACACTAAGTGAGGTGGGAGAGCAGCCCAGAGCTGGCCAGCCTGGCTCCAGGGCTGACTCGGAGGACGCTGCTTTGGGGAGTTTTGCAGGTGGGTGGCCGAGTCTGCCTGTGGTGTCCCCTCTCCAAGGCCAGGCTGTGTCCCAGCAAAGGGAGAAGACTCCGTGTCCCCCCCAGCCCCGGACAGACGTGGTGGCAGAGGCTCCTGGGCTGGGAGAGTGACCCTGCTGCCTCCTGCCAGAGCTGGACTCTCCGTGGGTTCAGGTCCTGCGGGGACAGTTTTGTCTGGAACTCACTGTGGGGCTGCTGTGTTTTGGGTTCTGAGTGTTCCTTTTCAAACTAAATGCGATAAAAAATTACTTTATAAGGAGTGATTTGTGCAAATAACCCAGGAATCCATAACTCATATGTGTGTCAGAGTTCAGCTTCAATTCTGAGCTCACACTTGCTGGCTTACAGCGAGCTAGTTTAGAACTGCTCACACTTCCCAAGACTTGCATTAGCATCCAATGTTTGTTTGTTGTTTTTTTTCCTTGGGTGTTTGGATCTGGGACTGTGGTTTGTACCGTTTGAGAGAGAATATTCAGATCCAGACACAGAGTTTAAATGCAGATTTAATCTGAGCTGTCTGTAGTTATGAACACATGTAGAGGAAGAGAAATGGGGAATAAAGAAAGTGACTAAATTTCTCGATCCTCCAAAAGTGTTTCAGTTGTATTTGGACAGAGATTGGAAATAATTTTCAAATTATTTAAACAGACTGTCTCCTTATGTCTTAATCTAAACTGGACCTCCTTCTAAACAGATCATTTTAAAAGTGCTGCTCTAAACCAATTATAAATTACTGACGTGCTGCAGGAATTCCTGATTCAGACTCTATGGCTTATAGTACTTTGCCATTTCCACTGGATGATATACTGGCTAATCATTAAGGTAGTTAAGAGGAAGACATGAATGAAAGCAACTGCAGATGGTCCCCAAGCTGCGGGAGTGCCACATCCAGATTTCAGAGAGACCTCCAGCTGTTTAGGTTCTCATTATGCAAAGCAAGCATTGCCCCAGAATTAACTTTTACTGCAAGCCCCCCACCAAGGCTGTGACCACCCAAATGCCTACAAAGCAAATTTCTGCAGCACACCACCTCATTTTCCTTTATGCCACACTTCATTATGTGCGCTAAATAAGGATCAGATAACAACCAACCAACAAGAGTCCTTCTGCCGACCACGCCACATGGGAATCATCCAACTTTAACATGGAAGATGTGCTTTTGGAGTTCGACCAAGCTGGTAGTAGTCCTTCTACATTTGCTTGTCCTTAAGAAAATGCAGTACATGCCCTTCCCCACTGCCTAAATGGTTCTAGTTATCTGAAACATTTCACGTTTTTTTCCAGCGTTTAATCACTGGCTTCCAAAAATGCCTGGACTTGGAACAGAGTCTTGAAACTCTGCATGACCACAACAGTTTAGCTCTTATCTGACTTAATCTTGCCCACCTCAGGGATAATTTACAGCTATTTGATCTGTTGAATAAAATACATCCAAGGTTATTGACCTCTAGTCCCACTTGCTCACACAGGATATTCCAGGGTTGCTCTAGCTCAACTGAGCAATAACATTTTCTGAAAGTAGCCCCAGTGAAACTTGTAGGGCTGGCTATTTGTTTAGGAAAGCCATGTTTACTGTGTGGAAGTACCAAAGTTGAACTTGGGATACTGCTGCTTCCTTCACAACGACACTTGCCAGGGAAATTCTACAGCTGGTAAAAAACAAAATAAAACGATAAAAACCCCCATTAGAGCCCCTATCATTAAGAGCATTCCTAAAAAAAAAAAAGGAAATATACACTTACCTGAAAATCTATGGGTTTTTATAGGGCTTAAGGAGACTGAAGGATTCACATAGATCATCCTACAGTTTTTACCTGTTGCTCAGGATGGGGAGGATCCTCAAGCAAACAGTTGGGCACAGTGTTTGCTGTGCTCCAGAAGCGGCTGCCTCGATGTACTCTTCAGGCAAACTGGGGTTAATCCCACACTGCACTAAGTGGAAAAGGGGTGGCCTCTTGGGTGTCTAGGTTTGAAACTACTACTCACTCTGCACAAGACACAGAAAAGAAAGGTGTTATCACAGGGAGCAATCCGGTTTGCTGGCTGGTTGGGGTTTTTTTTTTGTTTCTTTCCGCTGTTAACTGAATGACTTAATATTTTGAGAAAGTTAACTCGGATGGACTTATGAAGATGAAAGTGTAATTAGGGGTTTAATCCATCTCCACATCTGAGAAACCGTGTAAAACCAGTGAGAAGGGGCTGTACAGCCACAGTCACATGTGCTCCTTAAGCCCGATGCTGATAGTGACTCCTTGGCTGGGACCGTGTGACCTTTCAAAGTCTTATAATGGAAAGAGGAAGAAATGTCTCCTGACTGTAAAAGTCTAGTTTACCCTTTCAGCCCGTGATAAATTAACCGCTTTGTTAAACCTCTTTGAATGCCAACAAAGGCAAAAAATGCGAGCATGCCTGCCTGGCCTAAAGCATGGAAGCAAACCACATGCCTCCGTTCACCCCTGGCTCACTGTGCCGACGCTAAATCCACAGAAACGCGGGATTCGGAGTATCCGTAGGAATGTATTGGATGCAGCATCAAAGCGTTGTCGTGATCACCATCATCCATTCACGGTCTTGCAGAGTGTAGTAATGCATATTTTCTTGCTTATTCTTAGATTTGTAGCTTGACCCAGGAGATTTGTTTTAACTCTTGCTGGGATCGGGGGAGCAGACAGGCTACTCTCCAGCTTTGATATATTAGCTGATTAGAGCTTCTGGCAGCCTCCAGGACGGAGTTTCTCAGCAGCAAGTTCTCCAGAGGATTTCTGAGGGTGGGATTACTCTAAAAGTTTTTTTTTTTTTCCTTGATCACAGTCCTGCTGCTAGTAGAGTGTGTGAAACAAAAGTCCAAATGTTGGCATGTTCTCCTGTGGGATAGCCATACTCACAGTAGATAATTTCCATATCTGAAATAAGCCACACAATGATATGTTTTTCAGCTGCTGCACCCAGCTGAAGCATAATCAGTGATTATTAGTCTGATTACTAAAGCTTCTGAACTACTTTTCCCATGCTCATGTAAATTAATGTAAAAAGAAAAAAAAATCGTAGAAGCTATGGGATTGTTTTTCTATAAAAACAGAGTAGCTAGAGTTGAGAAATCAGGAATTCCTGCTCCCTCAGATGCCTGAGTTAGAAGTAGAGTAATTTTTCAGCTCTGATACAGCCTTTGTAGAAAGTTTAACAGCTGAATTTCCTCCAAAAATGCTGGTTCTGTCCAATGACAAGAGAAGAATCTTCCTGCACCTAGGTTCTTAAATTCAATACTTAAATTTGGATGGGTTTAGTTATTCCCCTTGCAACTGCTGGCACCTTCTGGGGCTTGCTTCTGTTCCTCAAGAGCTTTGAAATTTGCGATAGAAACACAGCGAGTTTCTTTTTCTTTCTCACCCTGTTTGGAACTGGATATGGACCTTACTGCAGTACACTGGTAAACTGGGAGACTACCAAGAAACAGTGTGTTTCAGGCAGCTTAAAATAGATTCAAAATAACTGAAATACAGGAGTTGCAGCCTTTTACCAGCCCCACAACACGTGCAGGATAATTGAGCAATATAAACTGATGATCTTCACTACACACATAATATTAGGTTTAAGGGAATTTTAAAAGGGTCTAAGAGATTTTAAAATAATCTTAACATTTGCTCCCTGCAGTAGTTAATCACCAGCTGTGAGCGCTGGTTTCTCTCTAGGTGGGTATTCCTTTCTCTCATCTAGCTGAGTAAGAGAGCTGGGATCTGAGATGTGTAGGATCCTCGTGGCTTCCAGAGGAGATGCCACAGCTGAGCAAAACCTCCCTTCCACCTCCTGGCTGTATACTCCTCATTACAATACACTGCCCAAACTTATTCTGGAATTCCCACTGTTACCATCTTCCCTTGCTGCTGTCCTCGGAGTCCCGCTGAGACTTTCAGAGGAAGAAGAGTTTCCTTTCCACGTTCTCTCACGCCCCTTTAGCGATCAGGTCCCAGCCATGGGCATGGCTGAGGTGCCTCTGGCTGCCCTGCCAGCCCTTCGGGCCCCATCCCTGCACCAACGCGTGCAGCTGTCACTGCATCACCCATCCCTGCCACACCAGAGCGCCACACCACAGGAGGGGCTGCTGCCTCACACTTCCAGTTACTCCTGAAACAGCGGGTCCTGTGTGCTTTGGGAGGAGAAGCAGGAGCACCCCAGGTAAGATGAGCTCGGTGCTCCCTCTGCCTCAGTGTGTGGGGCCAGAAGAGTCCCTGATCTCTGTAGGACCAGCAGACGTGGTGTGATGAGGAGGGCACACAGCCAGGTTGCTGCATTTGTCATTTCATTCCTGGGCCTCTGATTGGCACAGAGGGCTAAACCCACGTGCAGCTCACACCACCTTATGGCTTGATAATGAGGCCGAGGGGCACCTAGCATCTGCCAGCTTCATGTCTGTGGAGGAAAAAAGAAAAGGAAGAGACATTATGGATACTCTCTCTTCCTTGCAGCAGTACTTAAAGTTCTGGGGCCGCTGGAATAAAACCTTGGCCCAAAGGGGTCTTTAATGTACTGAGCGTGGAGTCGTAATTTACACCTCCTTTGAGCCTGTCAAGGTCGGCCAAGTACAGGCTACGGAAAGCATCAAGTAGAGAATTAAATGAAATCTAATTCTTCCGTGCTCCCAAAACTTTACCGCTCCACAAAACCCGCCTGGGAAACCTGTAAATGGTGGAAGATTAAGCACAAGTATTAACAAATTAGAAGTGAATTCAGCGCTAGAATGTATCTTACGGTGAGCGCCCAGTGTAGGATGAAAATAAACAAGAAGTGATCCACGAAATGGAAAATAGGAGCAAGGAGAAGAGAACTGTGCTACATCTTCAGGCCGCTCTGTGCATCGCGATCCTCAAAATCCGATCCAACATTGCCACCTGCGGGTCGCTTTGGCGAGGAGCTGAAGGGACCACGGCAGCGCTTCCCGGCGAGGGGGCACCCGAAGGAGGGTGGGAATGTGGGAATGCAGCGGCGAGCCCTTGGGAAGGGCATGGGCCAGCACAGGTGAGTGATTCTCTTCTTCAAACGCAAAATGCAGTGCTGCTGTGAGACAGCCGTAATCGAAACGCTCTTCCTGTTGTGAAACGCCACTGACTTAGGAGGTGGGAATCATCAGTCATAGAGGCGTGGAATCATTGACTCTGTTAGGCTGGAAAAGACCTTTAAGGTCACTGAGTCCAGCCATTGGGCCAGCACTGTCAGGCCCACCACTAATCCGTGTCCCCAAGTGCCACATCCGCGTGGCTTTTAAAGCTCCCCAGGGATGGTGACTCCATCACTTCCCTGGGCAGCCTGTTCCAGGGCTTGACAACCTTTTCCATGAAGGAAGTTTTCCTGCTACCCAACCTAAATCTCCCCTGGCACAACTTGAGGCTGTTTCCTCTTGTCTCCTGGACTAGAGGCTTGCTACTCGGGAGAAGAGACTGACCCCCACGTGGCTACAACAACTTTTAGGGTGGTTTTGGAGAGCAATAAGGTCTTCCCTGAGCCTCCTTTTCTCTTCAGTTCCCCGCTTAGGCCAGATAACAGCATTGGTGATCCAGCTAAATTTCTCTTTGTGGTTTTAACTGAGTGTTTGGAGTCACACCCCACTCTATTTTGCAATGTAGGTTTCTCAGTAGCTCCATCAGCTTCCTTGGGTTATAGTTGCAGGGAATTTTGGCTTCAGGTGAGTTACACCAGAAGAGAATTTGTCAGTTACTGGCAGGTCTCTGGTTGAGTGCAGTCACTGACCATTGTTAAAAATTATATTCAAGGGGAACCTTTATTTCAGCAAAGGGTGAATTTAGCTGATATATATTCATTCAGTGGTATTGTATTTAAATGCAGATTTTAAATAAATATTGCAATTTTTTCTTAGTTTCATTCACTAATCATACATTAGTTTTATGCCTTCATTCTTAAAAACAAAACAAAACAACAAACAGTGGAATAAAATTGTTATAAACCAAAAGAAAGTGCTTCACTGGTATATACTATATATATATAGGTAAAACACTTGTTATGTATGTGCTCATGCCTACAAAGAAGCCAAAGTAAGAGGATAATGATGCATCTAAATTCTCCAAGAAATGGGCATCACTGAATTTGCTTGTGCAGTGTTCTGTTAATGCAGGTGCTGGGTTCATTTAGAGAAACACTAGGAGATGCCATGTGTAGGTTCCTGCTACTTTCCAGAAGGTTCCCTCCCCTCCATAGGGAGTGCAGAGAAATTAGAAATGAGCTGATTTCACTGGATTCGTGCCTTCTATGGAGACGGGCTGAGAGGGCTGGATTTGTTCAGCCCCGAGAAGAGAAGGCTCTGGGGAGATCTTACAGCCCCTTGCAGTACATAAGGGACCTACAGGAAAGCTGGGGAGGGCATGAGGTGACAGGGCAAGAGGGAATGGCTTTGAACTGTGAGAGGGTAGCGTTAGATGAGACACAAGGAGGAAATTCTGCACTGTGAGGGTGGTGAGGCACTGGAACAGGTTGCCCAGAGAAGCTGTGGGCTCCCCATCCCTGGAAGAGTTCAAGGCCAGGTTGGATGGGGCTCTGAGCAACCTGGAAAGTGTGGAAAGTATCCCAGCCTATGGCAGGGGGGTTGGAATAAGGTGACCTTTAAGGTTCCTTCCATCCCAAACCATTCTAGGAGTGTATGACTTTCAACTGGTCTGGAATCTGGCAGAAAAATCGATATTGCTTGGCAAGTGTTTCAGCGGCCAGGTTTTTGTTCTGGAAGGAGCAAATGAAGCAGATGGAAAGCTTGCAGAGCGTGTTGCCTGGATGCAGGATGACAAGTGGTCAGCTGTGGCAGGAGAGCTGCTGGCGTGAGGAGAGCTGAGGTGGAAAGGTGACTGATGCCATCTCTGCCGGGGAGCGCTATAAAAACGACCCCAAAAAGACCTTGGAGCATTACACGCACATTGCTCCTCTGGGAAAAAATGAAAGCAGAACTTTCCATGTTCTGCCCTGTGGGTGGTACCCCCGTGTATTGCAAGGGGGGGTGGAACTCATCCTTATTCTGCTACACTTGTCACAAAAGCAGCACATCTCGTCTATTTCTGAATTAGCTTTCACTCCTGTAAAGGTTCTGCACAACTTGCAATCCATGATTTTTCTTAGATGAAAGTATTATAATAATATATTACATATACCGTATGTATTTACTTAGGTGGACTTTTTTTTTTGTTTGTTTTGCTGTTATTTCTGATGCAGCTAGGAAAGGGAAGAAGGGTCTGCTGTGCAAGAAGAAAATAATATTTCCAACACTATATTTTAATCCAGATGTAAGACTGAATTTCTCCACCTTCAGGAGCTTGAATGTTAGGGGTTTTTTAACACATCATTGCTCACAGAACGTAGAGTTTGTAGGTTATGCTAGATGAAATTACGGCTGTTTAAACTATCCATTGCAATGTGTTGTGAAAAACATGTACCTCAAGTAATCGTTCTGGAATATAACTGTGTGGGATAAAATAAGAATGAACTGAAAAAACCTCCTTCTAAAATAACTGAGACCCTCAGAATTATTTTATGTTCCTCTTTCTGTGCTCTCTGGCTTTTTTCACAGCCATGGCATTTGTAATCTCTCTGGGACTTGACATATTTCTTGTCTAATTTCAGAGCAAGGACATCAGATTGATTTGTTTGTATCATTTGCAGGTGTTCGTATATTCCTATCAGATTTTAATTTTTTTTTCAGAATTGGGCTGAAATTTCTTATCTCTCTCGACTTTTCTCTGTCTTCCCCCTTGGAAGGCCCTGGTTGTGTTCATAGCCTCGTTACCCTACCACAGGCCAAGGAGAAGCAAATGGGGCCAGGCTGTTGCTTCAGCCTCTGCTTTAGGGTTTTGCTTCTTCTGCATCCTGTGAATTGTGATATGGAAACCTCTGTTGGCCAGAAATCCCCAGTCTTGTCAGAATGAATGGAGATCATAAAAGGGAAAGGAAGGGAAGGATGCATTTTAATGTTTTTAAGCTTTGCTGAGGACATCTGGCCTGTGGTGATTTGCTTGGAAGAGGATTAATTGTAATGCAAACTCAGGAAGAGTGGGGGATCCTTTAATGACAAGTGTCAAGTATGCAGGAAATGTATTGTGTGTAAGAGCCAGTGGAATCAAAACAGAATTATAAAACCTTTCTAGGATCTCCCTGATGCTCCAAAATGCTTCAGAGAAAACCATTACACTTGGAGAATTTCCCCAGCAGGCATTCTTTGTGTCCTCAATGTCTTCACGTTTAATAAAGAACTTGTTTGAAGTCCAAAGTTACAGCGAATGAGGCGAAGGCTACAATGTGTTTTCCTTATGCGTGGGAGTGCTTTGCACAAATGCAAAACGCAGCAAACTCATTTGGCTTGTGTCATATGAGAGTGTTTGTGCCATGTAATTAAATTCTGACTATTTTGATGAAGACAGACATCAGTACGGACCCACAGCCTGGTTCCTGTGGGGGAACATTTGCAGCCCTACAGCCTTACAACCCGAGGAAGGACTCAGAGAGCCCGGGCATCTCCTGGTGAGCTGGAGGCTGGTACAGAGATACCCAAAGCAGCAGAGCTTCCAGCCACTGGGAATTTCCAACACAGGAATCAGGTTTTCCAACACAGCCGAGCCTTTTTTTGGTGAGCTGTGGTGCTCAGGCAAATAAAGCTGCCCCAGGAGAGTCTTTGGCTGTGGTCCTACAGATACCCATGGGGAGAGATTAATAAATAAACCAGAGCTGTAATATGTTTTCTGAAGGGTGACACTGAACTGATTGGATTTTCTAGTAACAACAGCGCTCGCTAGTTTTGAAAATGAGATACTGAGAATGGAAAATTGCTACTTTCAGAATAACATGGAGGCCAACTATTACAATCTTTGTATGAAATAAATATTGGATACCCATAACTAAGTCTTATTAGACTCAGAAATGTTAGAGGACTTTGGCTTTTTGTTCTGAGAACATGATTTTGTAGAGCATCAGATAGGAAGGCTGTGGTATATGTTTTAAATTAAGGCTTTATTTTTTCCCATTCCCTCAAGATATTTTTTGAGAATCTGAGCTTAAATGCCACGGCTGTCAGGAAAGTAGCTGTGTGGTCAGGAGTGCCAGGGAGAGAGAGCCCTGTCTGGCAGCAGGAACTTAATTTTCTAAAAGTCTGTGTATGAAGAAGATTCAGAACAGCTGAGTTCCCTTTTTATTTCATTTCTGTAACTAACTGCTTGTGAGACCCAGAGCCACAATCGAATAAAATTGCCAATTTCCTAAGCTAAAATCCCCACAAGGTAGGAGAGGGAGTAGTAGTACTTGTTGGATTGCTTACTGCTTCAGATTGAGGCTTGCTTCCAAACCAAACATAAATTTAATGTGACAAATGAAAACAAGATTGAAATAGTAAAACGTTTTCAACAACTTGGGATTTTTTATTTTCAGGTAATTGCATGAATTTACTACAGATTTGTGAATCACATCAGATAAAAATGATAAAACTGTTTACGTTTGCCGGAATGTTTCAACTGACTCTGCTGTGACCTTCCCAAGTCACTTCTCCTTTCGTGTGTTCACAGAAGCAGCACAACCAAATGTTCCAGGTGGAAAGAGAGACACCTACAGAGTTAGTCTGTGGTAAGAGTATTTCATTTTTGCCTGTTCTTCTGAACACTCAACTCAGCTTCTGTAAAAGTTTCTCTACAGAAGGATGCTGTTCCCATCAGATAATAACCACTTCACTCAAAACAAGCCCATCCCACTCACCCTTCATTATGACTTCATTTAGACTTGGTTCAGTGAAAAGATCTAAATCTTTCCTTTAATCTTAATTTTTCATCTTGCCTCTTTAAAACTTCCCTTCCACTTCCCCAATCAGCTAATTACAATTAAAAGTAATGGAGAGGGTCACCCTCAGCACTTGCTAACTGCAGCTAATCCATTACAGGAGGAGAGGTAAGGAAGTATCTCATCCAACTGATACAGGAAAGAGCTTTGGAAGAGTTAGATCATCTTGTCCAGACAAGAACTTGGCTATGATGGTGCATTTAGCACCTGTAATCCTAATGGATGAGCTGTAGAATCCTTAGCAATCACAGCAGTAGTTAGGAAATTGGTTTTACGTCTCATCCAAAAGAAGCTAAAAAGATTGAGGAAGGAAGCGGTGAGTACCTGCCCGTGCATGACTAAATCAGTGGTGTCCACTGCAAATTTTTTCATTTTCTTAGGAGCACCTGCTCGGGATCCTTTCCATGGTCACAATTTGTCTGCTGACCAGGAGACAGAATTGGTATCAGCATGCTTGCAGGTGCTTCCTTGGAGGTGGCTGATAAATTCCAAGCAGGGTTTTAACTGGACACTTGGGTAGCACAGCCTTTCCGTAGGTCACCTGTGTTTTTCATCTTGGTTACAGCTGCATTGACACACCACTTCCAAACAAGAATCTTTTGGGGATTTCTGGGTGGCAGGGGAAGCAGAGAGAAGCAATAAGCATCTGCCCTGCTGGGGGCAGCCCCTTCATTAGCTATGATGCACCTTAAGCTTCCGCAGTTGGATGTCCAAAAGCAGCCTGCCTCTGGCTTCCTGCATTTGCTGCTGATTACAGGCACCAGGGGTTTTTCACTTTCTCCTAAGCTGTTCAGTGTTAAACTGCATTTAGGTGTTGCTTTCTCCAGTCACCTAGAAACAGAGACCAGACAGGAGTAAGGGAATAAAGGCAGGGATTTATTTGAAAGGCCTTCAAGGTACACCCTGGGGAGCCAGAGGCTGCTTCCATAAAATGGACCCCAAGATGGACGACGAGTCATGAGTTCTTTACACTGTTATAGGTTTGGNTTTTTTTTTTTTTTTTGAAGCATAGAAAAGCATAGCTGTTTTATGGGAAGGGCTGAGGGAGGATCTCATCATCCTCACTGCTTGAAATCTCATGAGGTCCCTTTCTGTGGCCGTGGTTTCTGTTTTCTATCCTACAGAAAGCACTACATTATGATAATATTAAGGCTGAGTGCTGATGCAAGCTGAAATCAGGAACCTTTGAAGTTAAAGCTGTGTACACTGATGTGATGCTGCTTCTCAGTATTTTTTGTTTGGTTTTTTTCCCCTATATTGTAATTGGAGCTATTTCTTTGCCAGAAATCTTCCTCTTTTTAACATTATATGCCATGAGGGTTAAAAACACATTTTACAGCAATAGAAAACTGCTTAACTGTTCAATAGAGAATTGAAAATCTTATACTTTGAATTGCCACAGCGTGGCAATATTTCAGAGAATTTTGTTCAAGTGTGCTGACAATATTGGTGAGCCCCAGCACCGGGCTGATGGTGGAGCATTTCCTCGTAACCCTCTCTGAACTCTTCATAATTCAGTGTGGCAGCAACAAGCTCCTGTGTAAAAGAGGGAGGAAGAATGCACTGAGATGCTGTGGTAGAGAATTGCACTGATTGGGGTGAGGATAGGGCAGAGGGATTTAATTATATTTTTTAAAAATTCTCATCATATTTTTAATTTGGGTGGGAGACACCAGCCTTGCTGTTCTCTGAGCTGTCCATGTTCTCTTCCTGGTATTTCCACCCCCGCTGCTGTGTCCTACTCAATTAATTTATTTTTCTGTAGGGAAAATCAAAACTGTGATTTTTTGGAAGTAAGCAATCGGCAGAATGACATAACCTGCCTGTTTCTTACTAATCCTGTAATGTCAAAATAACATATTAAGATTCTGAATTGCAGCAAGGTTCTTTACCATCTTCCACATTATTGTTTTGTTTCATAGAGTAAAGTAACCATGACACTATCACACAGACACTGCTTTAACCTCTCAGTGCACTAGACACTTGTGCCTGCTGGAAGCTTCACTCCAATAAATGCCTGTGAAGGTGTAAATGTCAATATAATCTCTCAAATTAGCCATATTTGACAAGAATCAGAGATAGGACACAGCCCAAACCCTGGATCCAGCTAGCTTCAAGCTCAGCCAGAGTCTTGTAGCTGAGGCAGCTCTCTCTGTACTCTCTCAGTGTCCATATTTCCTTACGGAATTATTCACATTTAAATATTTGGATGGGGAAAAAAAAATTAATTTGTTGGATTCTGGTTAATCCCTGGAATTACGTCTTGACATTATGCACTGTAATTGTGTAATATCAAAGAGAGCTTTTCCATTTTCCCTGGAATTGTCCCCTTTTGCCTAATCTGGAGGTGGAGCCCCAGGGCTCTGCAAACACGCCTGCTCTGTCCAGGTTCCACCAGGTAAAAGCATCCAAACTTGTTTTCCGTGCTCTGGAAGATCACGCTCAACGTTTAGCTTTATTTTCACCCACAAACAAGGTCCAGGGGGACCTTATGGCTGTTGCTGCTGCTGTGAGAATTTCACTGTCAGTGTCAATTTGTGCAGCACGCAGTGAATGGGCTGCCCATCAATACCCGGGTGTGTCTGTGCTCCTTCTCTGCCAGGTATCTCCAGTGTATCTCCTTGCCCCGTCCCTCTCCTTTCAGAGGTGCATCCCTGAGTGTCCCTCCCAGCACAGGGAATAACCCGAGCACCAATAATTAAGAGCTGTGTCCCACCAATTCAGCGATGCGCTTTTTAAATCTCACCAAGTCTTGCACAGGCCTGCTTTAACACCTATTAGTTCCCAGTGACATTCACATTCCTGAGAGGATCTTAAATTCATTGAAGGGTTTTCCTTACTCACTGTAAGATATTAAGGAATAGAGTTATCTTTGATACCAATTTAATTAATTCTGCTGCAAGACACTAATGTATTCAGAAGGCTACCATGGATATTACACGCACACTGTATTGCTCGTAGCTACTCTAATTTAGTGTGCTGCACTTGTATTGATTTTTACTGTGGCAAAATCGAGTCAGACAATAATGCATGGGTTTGGAAAAGCTTTATAGTTCATAAACACTGGCACATTCATATTTGACTTTGTCAGCAAAGGAAAATTAGTTCAAACAAGGTGCAATGATGCATCCACTGCTCTGGGAGCCCCTAGTTCAGAACTTGACACTGATAAACTGTTATAATTAATTCTTTCCATTTAATGAGATGGCTTATACTATCAGCAAACGCGAGCTTTGATGTCAACATATTATATTGACCATCTTCCTGTATTAATTAGAACACAACTTGACGGAGTCTTTTCTTATGGAAGACCAAAAGACAAATACAGTGAAATTTGATTGTGTGCCTAACTAGCTACACGTACTGAGGCAGCTCATGTGTGCTTACCCAGAGTCAGAGAATGGTTTTCAGCGATAAAGCAGAAGAAATTGGGAAAGTGAACTTCTTGGCTCCATTCCTGCATTTGTCATTGAGTCAGGCAAGTCATTAGACACAGTTTGAGTCCAGCTTACCTCTCTGTTTTATGGAGATAATAAGACTTTCCTGTTAGGGAGAGGGATTTTAAGGCTTAATTAATTAATATTGTGGAGCTCTTTGCCGCACTAAAATGAAAGTCAAAATATTGCTTGCTCTAGGTTAAATTGTATGAAAACAAAGTGTAATCTGATAGCGCTTTAATTTTATGCATTTTTACTGAAAATTATACTAACTTGATTATAGTGATGCTAACATTCAAATACTTCAGAGTTATTGGAGAGCTTGGACTAAAAATGAGTACAATAATATTTTATGGATTTGCATGTAAAGGGCTAAGAATAGCTGGTTACTGATCCTGTTCTCATTTGATGATTTTATTTCACTTTATAAATGCAGAGAACGTGCCAGAAAAATAAAAAAATTGCAGTATGTTTTGACGTTAACAGACACTAATAAGTGGTACTCAGTGGAGTTGAAAAATAAAGTGATTAAGTAGGTCAGCTTACTTAAAGAATAGGGAATAAAAATAAGGCTAAACCAGGGGTGTAAATGGGTAGAAAGCAGGAAATCAATAGAGGACAGCAATATTTGTACAGGTGTGCCCAGGTAACACACTGGTGCTGACAAAAGAGGTATTTTTAATGCAAAGCAGTCTGGCAAAAGAGGGTGTTTGAGATCGACGAGCTGGATTCCTGCAGCTCTGTACATGGGAAGGAGGGGCAAAAGTAAGTGCTTGAGCAGCTGAGGGAGATTGATGTCAGCCTCAAACTGCTCTGTGCCACGTCAGGCTACTGCAGCACCTGTGTCCTTTGGGTGCTGGGGGTTTGAGTGCCCTGCTACCAGACGAGGGCTCTGCTTGCTCCTCAGGGTCTCTGCCAGACTCTTGCTTGATCGTGATTTTCTGGATGAAGGCTTGCTCAGAGTAAGCATCACCTTAAATATCCGCCTCTATGTGTTTTGCATGGATAATGATCTCGGCAGGAAGTTTTCAGCTGACTTCCACTTCTGTTGCTATCTCCTTTCTTAAAAAATATTTTCCAGCGTTATCACAGAATCACAGAATGATTAGGTTGGAAGAGACCTCCAAGATCATCGAGTCCAACCCATGCCCTAACACCTCAACTAGACCATGGCACCGAGTGTCCTGTCCAGTCTTTTTTTAAACACATC